>JACSYO010001746.1:2265000-2462500 GCA_016806645.1 Ophiodon elongatus | reverse complement strand
TGTAGTGGAATGTCTCCTATACTTACTAACAACCTCTTTCAGTGCATACATACATACGTCTGTGCTATGTTTACTTTTAAAACCAAATTGATTATCAGTGGTTATGTATTGTTAAAGCCTATCTAAGATGATTCGTTCTAATACTTTAGAAACTACGCTAGCCAGAGCAATTGGTCTGTGATTTTCAATGCTGGATATTTTACCAGTTTTATCTTTGATTACTGGCACTAATAAAACGGTCAGCATAGAGTCAGGAAGTACGCCATGCATTAACAATCCAGAAAAACACAAAGCAAGTAACACTGTGATTCTATGGCGAGCACACGGACTATAGCCACCTCGCCCGAACCAGGGAAACCGGGGCACCCTCCCGGAGCCAGACCCGGGAGGGGAGCTCGTAGGCGAGCGTCTGGTGGCCGGGCCTTCGCCCATGGGGCCCGGTCGGGCTCAGCCCGAAGAAACATCATGGAGCAGCCACCCTGTGGACCCACCACCCGCAGGGATAAGCATCGGGGTCGGGTGCTATGTGGACCGGGCGGCAGGCCGGGCAGGGGGCCTGGGCGAGCTGATCGCCGGCGGCATAGACTAGCTCTAGGGACGTGGAACGTCACCTCGCTAGCGGGGAAAGAGCCGGAGCTGGTGCGGGAGGTGGAGCGGTACCAGCTAGATATAGTTGGCCTCACCTCCACGCGCAGCACTGGCTCTGGAACCAAGCTCCTGGAGAAAGGTTGGACTTTGTCCTTTTCTGGAGTTGCCCAGGGTGAGAGGCGCCGGGCGGGAGTGGGGATACTCACGAGCCCCCGGCTGAGCGCCGCCGTGTTGGAGTTCTACCCGGGGAGCAAGAGGGTCGCCTCCCTGCGCCTGCGGGTTGCGGGGAGTAAGGCTCTGACTGTTGTTTGTGCCTATGCACCGAACAGCAGTTCAGAGTATCCGGCCTTCTTGGAGTCGGTGGGAGGGGTCCTGGAAAGGGCGCCTCCTGCTGACTCCATAGTTCTCCTGGGAGACTTCAACGCTCACGTGGGCAACGACAGAGAAACCTGGCGGGGGTTGATTGGGAGGAACGGCTTGCCTGATCTGAACCCGAGTGGTGTCTCGCTGTTGGACTTCTGTGCTAGCCACGGTTTGTCCATAACGAACACCATGTTCGAACATAGGGTGGCTCATAAGTGTACCTGGTACCAGAACACCTTAGGCCGTAGATCAATGATCGACTTTGTAATCGTTTCATCTGATCTGCGGCCGTATGTCTTGGACACTCAGGTGAAGAGAGGAGCAGAGCTGTCAACTGATCACCACCTGGTGGTGAGTTGGATTAGATGGCAGGGGAATCGGCTGGAGAGACCCGGCAAGCCCAAACGTGTAGTGAGGGTGAACTGGGAACGTCTGGCGGAGGATCCTGTCCGGGAGGTCTTCAACTGCCACCTCCGGAAGAACTTCTCACACATCCCAAGGGAGGCTGGGGACATTGAATCCGAGTGGACCATGTTCAAAGCCTCTATTGTGGACGCGGCCGCTAGGAGCTGTGGTCGGAAGGTCACCGGTGCCTGTCGTGGCGGTAACCCGAGAACCCGGTGGTGGACACCGGGGTGAGGGAAGCCGTCAAACTGAAGAAGGAGGCCTTTCGGGCCTGGTTGGCTCGGGGGTCTCCTGAAACAGCTGAGAGGTACCGGCAGGCCAAAAGGGCTGCAGCTGCGGTGGTCGCGGACGCCAAAACTCGGGCATGGGAGGAGTTCGGGGAGGCCATGGAGAAGGACTTTCGGTTGGCCTCAAGGAAGTTCTGGCAAACCATCCGACGGCTCAGGAAGGGAAAGCAGGGCTTACCCCAGGCTGTGCTCAGCACGGGGGGGGAACTGCTGACCCGGACGGGGGACATCATCGGGCGGTGGAAAGAGCACTGTGAGGAACTCCTAAACCCGGCCAACATGTCCTCTAGAGAGGAGGCAGCGCCTGAGGACTTTGGGGGGGTCGCATCCATATCCTTGGCAGAGGCCACTAAGGTAGTCAATAAGCTCCTTGGTGGCAAGGCGCCGGGGGTGGATGAGATTCGCCATGAGATGCTGAAGGCGCTGGACGTTGTTGGGCTGTCTTGGCTGACACGCCTTTTCAATGTCGCATGGGGGTCGGGAACAGTGCCCATGGACTGGCAGACCGGGTGGTGGTTCCCATTTTCAAAAAGGGGGACCGGAGAGTGTGCTCGAATTATCGGGGTATCACACTACTCAGCCTCCCGGGGAAAGTGTATTCCAGGGTTCTGGAAAGGAGGCTCCGACCGATTGTCGAACCTCGGATTCAAGAGGAGCAGTGCGGATTCCGTCCCGGTCGTGGAACAGTGGACCAGCTCTTTACCCTCGCAAGACTACTGGAGGGGCTCTGGGAGTTTGCCCAACCAGTCTACATGTGTTTTGTGGACTTGGAGAAGGCCTTCGACCGGGTCCCTCGGGGGTTTTTGTGGGGGTGCTGCGGGAGTATGGGGTGCCGGACCCGTTACAACGGGCCATCCGGTCTCTGTACGACTGCAGTAGGAGCTGTGTTCGTATTCTCGGCAATAAGTCAGACGCGTTCCCGGTGGGTGTTGGCCTCCACCAGGGCTGCCCTTTATCACCGGTCCTGTTCGTGACTTTCATGGACAGGATATCTAGGCGTAGCCGGGGGGAGGAGAACGTCAGGTTCGGGGGTCTCGGGATCGCCTCTCTGCTGTTCGCAGATGATGTGGTCCTGTTAGCCTCTCGGATACAAGCGAGGTCTCGGATACAAGCGGCCAAAATGAGTTTTCTCCGTAGGGTGGCCGGGCTCAGCCTTAGAGATAGGGTAAGGAGCTCGGACATCCGGAGGGAACTTGGAGTTGAGGCGCTACTCCTTCGTATCGAAAGGAGTCAGCTGAGGTGGTTCGGGCATCTGATCAGGATGCCTCCTGGACGCCTCCCGTTAGAGGTTTTCCAGGCACGCCCAACTGGTAGGAGGCCCCAGGGAAGACCCAGGACACGCTGGAGGGATTATATCTCCCAGCTGGCCTGGGAACGCCTCGGGATCCCCCAGAACGAGCTGGAACGTGTTGCGGGTGAGAGGGAAGCCTGGGTCGGCCTGCTAGGCCTGCTGCCACCGCGACCCGACCCCAGATAAGCGGAGGAAATTGGATGGATGGATGGATGGATGTTTACTCCACACATCTGCAATACTTTTCCGAACCAGTAGCCCCATCAATATTAATGTTATCGGTGTATCGTTATCGAATCTGATTTGGGACCTTGTGACTCGAAACACATTAATCGGGAAATCAGTGGGGACACCCCTCCCCCCGTCTAGACCACATGTGTATCAGATGTGTTTTTCACTGGCATGTCTCACACAACAAATATGCTCTCAATTCAATCAACTTTATTTATATAGCAGGGCTTTACAATCTCATCATTGACACTACAATAATACTATGTATGATAATGTAACTGACGGGGTCCATTCTGCTGCAAGAACCTTTACCTTTGATACGCAAAAGAAACTAACAATACGTACTTATACTAAAGTAAGATTTTGAATGCAAACTTTTAATTTTGAGGGTGTATTCATACTGTGCATCTTACACATCTTACTTCTTTCACTACTGTAGTTGCATTACGATGCTATGATAACTTCTTCTGACTTTATAAACCGACTAAAGCATGCATCTGCTGCTTTGATAGTTGTTCAGTGAGATGGTTCCCTCAAACAGTGGCCTGTGGAGTGGTCTCCATCCTGTGAGTCGCACATGGTTGACTTCTTTTTTCCACGTGCTCAGTCAGTTTTGCCTTTTCGCAAGCAGAGCACGTCATTTGTCAGCCTATTGCTCAGGTTCATTCTGCGAGAAACAAACATCCATATTTCCTCTCTGGCCTGCACACCCAGCTGTTCCTTCCCGTAGGGAGCCATTTCCTGCTGGTAAGAGTATATTCATGCTCCAGCTAACTCTAATTCCGTGTAGAAATCCTTCCAGTTGGCTTGGCAAGCATATTGGCAGAAGGTGCTGTGGACTGTCTTCAGATTACTAACATGATGGCTGTAAAGTGGTCCAAACTGCAGGCAGAGTCAACAGTGCACAGATGGCACCTACTGTTTGTCACATCACTCTGTGACAAACAGAGCACGTAGTTATAGGGCTGTTTTTAATAACCGCAGCAAATTAGTTCAAGTCAATATCCTTTGCAGATAATGTTATTGTACAGTAAATGCATCATGCTTACTGAAATGTCTTGACATCACGTAAATACAAAAATGAGCTGAGAATGAAGTCGCTCAAAGGTTTCTACGGTCTCTTCTCTCCTTCCAGAAAATAGTGAAAGCAGGAGACAAAGACCTGGACGGACAGTTAGACTTTGAGGAGTTTGTTCATTATCTCAGAGACCACGAGAAGAAGCTGCGGCTGGTCTTCAAGAGCCTGGACAAGAAGAACGATGGTAAGGAATCCTGTTACGTTTGATGACTTTTAGAGTCTGCCGTGTGGTATTAAGAACAGACCGGACCATTACGTTATCTTTTGCTCAGCCCCTTTGGGGCTATACAAATGGACATGAGTTACAGTCCGACCAAAGCAACCGCTGCGAGGGCTCTGGGTCGTCTCCATGACGGGACCCATGAAGGTCAGAGGGGTTAAGCCTTTCGGTTTAATTATTTATTATTTTATTAATTTAAGGATTGTCATTCTACAGTATTTTTGTTTACATTTTTATTTGTTATTGGAAAAATAAGCCTTTTCTAAAAGTGTTTGTAGTCAAACATTTTTTAAAAGCCCTAGTTAATTTCTAAATTTGTTTTAAGGATTTGTAAGTAGTAACTAAAATTGTCAAATAAAAGTACATTTCCCTCTGAGATGTAGTGCACTAGAAGTATTACGTTACATAAAATAGAAATACTCCAGTAAACTACAAGTATCTCAAAATTGTACTTGAATAGCCTAAATGTACTTGGTTCTAATCCATCACTGTTATAAATGGTCTGTACTTGTATAGATATTTTCTAATCTTCTGACCACTCAAAGCTTTTTAACACATGACATCATTCTTGGGAGGGGCTACCATGCAAGGTGACACCTGACCATCAGGGCTATCTAACATTCATATCCATTCACAATTTGTAAGCAATTTGGGGTTAAGTGTCTTGCCCAAGGACACATCGACATGGGCTAGCGGAGCCGGGGATCGAACTGCCAATCCTCTGATTGAAGGACGACCCTGCTCACCACTAAGCCACAATCGCCCAACAAGAGCACAGAATTGTTTAAAAGGTGTTCTTAGATTTAGCCTCTTCATTTGTGCTCTCAAGGTGCACCAGATCGTTGCATTTAGCTTTAAAGTATTCTTAGGGCCTTCGCGGCTGAAAGACGGTCCAAAAAAAGCTTCGAGGGACTACACACGGGAGAAAACACGGGGACGCACAAAGATAATCCAGTTCCACTTGTTGTCTTTTTGCTTCTTCGCGGTGCATTTTGTTTGTACGCCCTCTAGTGTTTAGGAGAATAATGCAATGAACAGCGTGCTGAGCATTAATGCCTTTTACCGTGCTCGGAGCTCGCGCTCCATCTGTGGAGGCTCAAACGCGACGGTGCCAGGCTAGAGTACAAACAAAGCTTTACAGCTGATAACGCCGTCCCGACCGACAGTCGGGACACTCTTAGCGCTGTCTGCACTTTGGCCATAGTTAGCACTGTTGGCTATGAGCTGCCTGATCGCCGTTGACATTTTGAGAGCCATCAAGAGGCAATCAAAATGCTCCCAATCTCAGATCTTGCACCTTTTAATCTTTAAACTTCAGGCTTGAGCTGATATAAACATGATGACATGATCAGCATAATTTTCTTCGACTTCACAAAGCTTCTCCGACTCAGAAGGCACTATACAGTACAACTGTTTTTACCGGCAGAGTACTGCTCACTGTGACTAGTAAACTGACTTCTATGCCTAAAATCTGTGGAGTTCATCTTTAATTAATGAAAATTCAATTAATTTCTGTGGCGTAGGGCGGATCGACTCACAAGAAATCATGCAGTCTCTGCGTGACCTTGGAGTGAACATCTCTGAGGAGCAGGCTGAGAAGATCCTCAAGAGGTGAGAGTATGTGTATCGCAGAATTGATGGATTCACAAATCTGTGTTTGGTGTGCTTGGAGTCACTTGTTACATTGATGTTCTCCTCTTTTCTTCATTAATTACTTTTTTAACAGAAACTGAATAAGTATAAATCAGAATTCACTGCTGCATACTAATACATAATAGCTTAATACACAATACAAACTGTCAGTCACTTTATATTCAATGAAAAACACTTACTTTCTCAAAAAAGGAGTAAAACTATGCCATCTAAAACAACATATTCACTTGGCATTTCTCTTAAAACGGCATAAACCATGTGGTGCCTGTGACCCAATCACCTGCAACTATTCTGACTTCAGTCAAAACAAGCAACTCTGGTGTTCTGTATGGCGTTTCCTGTGTTTGTGTCATGAAGCAGCGGGAAAATCTTTACAATTTTTATATTTTTATTAGACATTACATTTTTATTAGACATTACATTACTTTTTATGGGAAAATACAGAACATGTCCTGTTAAATAACTTTTCTTAACAGTGTACTTTGTTACGAGAACTGTACTAACAAGGAAAATGTCTATCTAGTTGATCTATGTATCAGCAGCAACTGGCTCATTGTTGTAGCTCAGTGTGATCCTTGTCTAGTTCCTCTAACCTCCTGTCTGTCTTCTTCTCTCTGGCTGGTCTCAGAATAAGGAGGGGTCATATCTGGGCCCCTATCTTGTAGTAAGTAGCTTCTATAGTCTGCTTGCTCAGCCAGTGCTACACTGATCCCCACTGCAGTCTGTCTAGTTCAGTTACCAGATGCTGTTTTATTCAGTGATTTCAGATTTAAAAATGCAACAAAGATCATATAAACAAAGAAATGCTGTGATAATATGGTGAATAAGTGTTCCCATTGTTGAGAAGTAACAGTGCACGTGAGCAGATCGCTTGTTCATTTTACCGTCTACAACTGTCACATTTGTAACGGCCGGTATCCATGGTTTTACTTTCCATCCCCAGTATGGATAAGAATGGGACAATGACGATTGACTGGAATGAGTGGCGGGATTACCACCTCCTGCATCCAGCAGGCAACATTCCTGAGATCATCCTCTACTGGAAACACTCCACGGTAGGCCATGCACTCTTCCTCTCCGCCTCACAGAGAGGCCAACGAACATTAAGAGCAGAGTCCAAATCTCCTAATGGAATGGATTTGTGTGTGTAATGCGTAAGAAGAAGGTGAGGAAGGTAACATGTTGCAGAAGGTTACGTTTGAAATAATAATAATATCAAAGAAACATTAATAGGCACTTATAGATACTAGTTACATTAATTAGAATGTTTGTTGTTGGGTCATATTGTTTCAATTTGAAGGACTTGTATCAAAATGCCCACCGACGCCAAGGTCCTCCTCCACCCGCAAAATGAGCAAGCTCTAAATAGGAGGTCCTGTGATACTGTGTTCAGTTTAACACCATATGGTTTCTTATTATAACAATATACAACTTATGGTGTTGAAAAGAGGAAAGTATGTGGTAACGAGATTTGTTGGGTTTGTGTCGTAACGACCCTGATGAAGGACACAAGCTGAAACACAGTGGTCTTACAATAAAGTCATTCTAGATAATACCACTAGGTGTTGCTGTAGGTTTGACCTCTACAGACCCTGGAAGTGCCAGAAAGCCCCACCCTGCTTTGTGTAGTAAAGAGAAGGTTTTGTGATGTACAGTAAGAAGATAAAGTGTGTCATAACAAGAAAAAAATGATTGTAAAAATAATAATTTGGTATCAAGTAATAACGAGAAAATGTCCTTCTAAAATGAAAAATGTGTTATGACCTGAAAAGGATCTTATTTCTTAATTGTATATGTAGTGAGCTACATACAATGTACACTGTCACCTTACAGACGACAGTCCCTTTCTTATTGTAAAGGCATAGGAGCATTCAGAGAAAGCCATTTAAGTAGTTTGTAAAAGTAATTAAATCACTGGTAAATATTACTTGTATTAATAATACTGCATAATTTAATTCAATTTATTTTGTATAGCCCAGAATCACAAATTACAAATTTGCCTCAGAGGGCTTTACAATCTATACACATACGACATCCTCTGTCCCAGGACCTCTCATCAGTTCAGGAAAAACTCCCCAAAAACACCTTTTAAGGGTAAGAAACCTTCAGGAGAGCAACAGAGGAGGATCCTCTATCAGGATGGACAGAAGTACAATAGATGTCATGTGTACAGAATGAACAACATAACAGAGTTACAACACATTCAATGCATATGACAGAAGTCATATGACAAGAGTAGTAGGCATGATGAAAAAGTTATGACTACCAATAATAACAGCAACAGTTGATATAGTAGAATAATAATGATAATAAAAGCAGTAATGGTATTGGCAATACTAACAGCAATGCAACTAGAAATAATGATAATAGCAGTCGGTGTCGGGCAGGACCAGGGTCCAGATAAAACCAGGACCAGGGTCCAGATAAAATCAGGACCAGGGTCCAGATAAAACCACAATCCATGTAAACCTGTTAGGAGAGACAGCACAAAGACTCCGGGGAAGAAGTAGAGTTAGTAATGTGCATTAATGGGATATGAATTCATACAGAAGGAGAGAGAGAAGAGGAGAGAGGAGCTCAGTGTATCCTAAGATGTCCCCCAGCAGTCTAGGCCTATAGCAGCATATCTAGGGGCTTGACCAGTGCAAACATGAGCCAGCCCTAACTATAAGAGTTATCAAAGAGGAAAGTCTTAAGTCTACTCTTAAATGTGGTGACTGTGTCTGACCCCCGGACTGAAAGTGGAAGCTGGTTCCATAGAAGAGGAGCTTGATAACTGAAGGCTCTGGCTCCCATCCTACTTTTTAAGACTCTAGGAACCACAAGTAGCCCCGCATTCAGTGAGTGCAGCACTCTAGTTGGGTAATATGGTACTATAAACTCTCTAGTGGGGTAATATGGTAATATAAGCTCTCTAGTGGGGTAATAGGGTACTATAAGCTCTCTAGTGGGGTAATATGGTACAATATGCTCCTTAAGATATGATGGTGCCTCACCAATTAAGGCTTTGTAGGTGAGGAGAAGGATTTTAAATTTGATTCTTGATTTTACAGGGAACCAGTGCAGAGACGCTAATACAGGAGTAATATGATCTCTTTTCTTAGTTTTTGTTTACACGAGCTGCAACATTCTGGATCAACTGGAGAGATTTAAGAGACTTATTAGAGCAGCTTGACAATAAGGAATTGCAGGAGTCTAGTCTAGAAGTAACAAATGTGTGAACACACTTTGAGACAAGATGTGCCTGATTTTTATTATGTATTTTATGGTACATAGGTGAAAAAAGGCAGTCCTTGAGATCAGGAAGTTGCGGGTCATTAATGTTTTTATATCTTTAAGGCTGCTTGAAGTTTAGCGAACTGGTTGGTGTCGTCTAGCTTGATCAATAGATATAATTGAGTATCATCTGCATAACAATGAACGTCTATGGAGAGTTTTCTGATAATATTGCCTAAAGGAAGCCTATATAAGGTGAATAAAATTGGTCCAAGCACAGAACCTTGTGGAACTCCGTGACTAATGTTGGTGGTCATCGAGCTTTCATCGTTTACATATACAAACTGAGATCGATCTGATAAATAAGACTTAAATCAGCTTAGTGCGGTACCTTTTAATGCCAATCAAATGTTCTAATCTCTGTAATAGGATGTGATGATCAATGGTGTCGAACTCAGCACTAAGGTCTAACAAGACAAGAACAGAGACAAGTCCTTTATCTGATGCAATTAGGTCATTAGTAATTTTCACCAGTGCTGTCTCTGTGCTGTGGTGTTTTCTAAATCCTGACTGAAAATCCTCAAATAAACTATTGTTCTGTAAGGTTAGAGATCGGTCTAAAGTTAGCCAACACCTCTGGATCAAGAGTGGGCTTCTTGAGAACAGGCTTAATTACAGCTACTTTGAAGGACTGTGGTACATGGCCTGTTAGTAAAGACAGATTGACAATATCTAGTAGAGAGGTACTAACTAAAGGTAATACTTTGAAGGACTGTGGTACATGGTCTGTTAGTAAAGACAGATTGATAATATCTAGTAGAGGTACTAAGTAAAGGTAATACTTTGAAGGACTGTGGTACATGGTCTGTTAGTAAAGACAGATTGATAATATCTAGCAGAGAGGTGCCAATCAAAGGTAAAACTTCTTTTAAGCGCCTCGTTGGGACGGGGTCTAAGAGACAGGTAGAAGGTTTAGAAGTAGAAATTGTTGAAGACAATTGGTCTAGGGAGAGAAGTCATCTAAATATATATAACAGGGTTTATAGCTTCTTCCAAGGATGGATCGGTACTGCTTGAGCGCAAGAGATTATTAATCTTGTCTCTAATAATTAGAATCTTATCATTGAAGAAGCTCATGAAGTCATTACTACTGAGGTCTATAAGAATACACGGCTCAACAGAGCTGTGACTCTGTGTCAGCCTGGCTACAGTGCTGAAGAGAAACCTGGGGTTGTTCTTATTTTTCTCTATTATTGATGAGTAATAGGCTGCTCTGGCATTACGGAGGGGCTTCTTATATGTTTTAAGACTATCTTGCCAAACTAACCCAGATTCTTCGAAATTGGTGGAACGCCATATCCATTCTAGCTTTTGCGATGTTTGCTTTAATTTGAGGGTTTGAGAATTATGCCATGGAGCGAACTTCCTTTGTTTTATCTTCTTTTTTAGATTTGATAAGCCCAGTGGGAGACGAAATAGATCCCATGCCCCTCCAGTAAAGACACATACAGTCAGGGCCTTAAGTATTTGGACGGTGACACAATTTTTGCCTATTTACACGATGGCAATGGATTTTAAATAAAGCAGTCAATATATGGATGAAGTGTAGACTTTCAGCTTTATTTCAATGGATATAAAAAAAATATGGCATTAACATTTTACACAGTCTGTTTTCTGTAAAGTCTGATCTGGCCTTCCTGTTCTTCAGTGTTCCAGTGGTTTGCACCTTGTTGTAAACCTTCTGTACTCAGATTCATGAAGGCATCTCTTGGTTGTAGACTTTGACAATGACACGCCTCCCTCCTCCAGAGTATTTTTGACCTCAGTATTCATGTTCTGAAGGGGTCGTTCTTCACCAAGGAAATAATTCTGCTACATCTACTTTACATGTCTTCCGTGGTCTTCCAGGCCTTTTGGTGTTGGTGAGCTTATTTTTATGAATGTACCAAACTGTTGATTTGGTCCATCCTAATGTTTCTGCTATCTGCCTGATAGCTTTGTGTAGTTTGTCAGCATTTTAATGGCCTCCTTCACTTGCATTGACACCTCTTTGGTCCTCATGCTGAGAGTTTCCTGGACCAGCTACCGAATGCAAACTCAACATGTTGAATCATCTCCAGACCTTTTTATCTGCTTAATGTGTCATGACATAACGAGGGAACGGGCCACATTAAACCCTTTGTAAGACAATTGTCTAATTACTTTTGAGCCTCTGAACATGTGGGGGATTGTGTAAAAATGGCATTAATTCCTAAACGGTTAATGCGATAGTTTTGTTATATCCATTGAATTAAAGCTGAAAGTCCACACTTCATCCATATATTGACTACACAGATTTGAAATGACGCAAAGAGGAAAATAAGAAAAATTGTGTCACTGTCCAAATACTTATGGCCCTGACTGTATTCATACAGCACTACCCTGTGTCACACCAAACCTCTTGCACTTGGGATGTACCCAGTGACAGAGGATACCATATCAGAGTATAACACAAATCACAAGCCTCTTCATTGCATCCATGTTTCCCTCACTTGCGTTTTTTCCTTGAAACCATGCAAGGAGAGGAAATGAGGAAACATGTTTTAAGAGAAATGAAACGTCCATTCCTCTGTAGCGTCACATGAAGGGATGTCTGTTTCTAATGACGGCAGATCAGCTGATCACAGCTGGATCAGCTGTCAGTTGGCTTTAACAGCTGGAGAGACTTTTGATCACTGTACTAATACTAATAAAGACACAGTAATCATCACTGTACTAATACTAATAAAGACACAGTAATCATCACTGTACTAATACTAATAAAGACAGTTATCACTGTACTAATACTAATAAAGACAGTTATCACTGTACTAATACTAATAAAGACACAGTTATCATCACTGTACTAATACTAATAAAGACAGTTATCATCACTGTACTAATACTAATAAAGACACAGTTATCATCACTGTATTAATACTAATAAAGACAGTTATCACTGTACTAATACTAATAAAGACACAATTATCATCACTGTACTAATAAAGACACAATTATCATCACTGCCACATTAGATATGTTTTCTCTCTGTAGCCTGTTAAACAAACTGCATTGAGTATTTATACACAGAGTGTGGTATTTATACTGTGTTATGCGTCCTGCTTATACGCTCAGGGCCGATTACTGGCGAAATGCTTGTTGTCTTAAGTTTGTCTTATTTAGGAATTATTGTTTACAGACTGTTTGTTTTGAAATTCTGATTGTGACGTCATTATTAAATAACCCAGAATATGATTATGGTTTCTCTTGAACATTGGAATTAATTTATTAGGCTCAATGTTTTGTAGAAATTGAAAACATAACTCGTCAAACCCAACGCTCAGGAATGATCAGCCTCACGTGACTTTTTAGTGTCAAAACAAATCAAATATATATCTTGAGTTTAATCTGTGATCCGTCTTCACTCTGGTATGAAACTCCAGCGATCAGTCCGATCAGCTGCAGCGTCCAATCAAATAACTGATGAACAATGAGGGGGCGTGGCAGCCCTTAAAACACTTCCGTGAAGGCTGCTCTCGTGCATCCTTGCTCATGGCTCCTCAGAGATTCCTCCTCACTCCTCAGAGCTCCCTCCTCACTCCTCAGAGCTCACTCCTCAGAGTTCCCTCCTCACTCCTCAGAGCTCACTCCTCAGAGATCCCTCCTAGCTCCTCAGAGCAGGAGTAGGAACTTTGGGACGGCTATCGCAGAACAACTTCCGGTTCGAGCGAGGAGATGACAAATAAGAGACTTGGGATGTACCCTCTAACTCTCAGGCTTCCTCCTCAGATCTTTGATGTTGGGGAGAGTTTGTTGGTGCCTGATGAATTCACAGCAGAAGAAAAGAAAACAGGAATGTGGTGGCGACATCTAGTGGCTGGAGGAGGAGCTGGTGCTGTGTCTCGAACCTGCACTGCACCACTGGACAGGCTCAAAGTCCTCATGCAGGTAAAGCACAACACACATCTGAACTAGGGAGTGCTCTCAGAGAAGGACTTGTTCATTATAGACAAACTGAGCAAAGGAAAGTGAAGTAGTGATCACAGTGTGAAGACATGCTGACTGTTGGTACTGACCCCTCCCACCCTCCCTCTTCAGGTTCACGCCTCTAAGAGCAACAGCATGCATATCACTGGAGGCTTTGTCCAGATGATCCGAGAGGGCGGTGTGAGGTCACTGTGGCGAGGCAACGGCATCAATGTCATCAAAATTGCCCCTGAGTCTGCTATTAAGTTCATGGCCTATGAACAGGTATGGACCGTTACAGCTCTGACTCCATTACGCCGTTTATTTCTCTCACATTTTGTGTGGTTGCATAACAAGGAATGTCCTGTCTGTCAGATGAAACGATTAATTGGAAGTAACCAGGAGACGTTGGGCATCTCAGAGAGGCTGGTGGCTGGCTCTCTGGCTGGAGTCACCGCTCAGAGCAGTATCTACCCCATGGAGGTCAGAGACCAATGACACAGACAGAATAAAACATATTTTAAGCAAGACCTCACTTTAAACAAAAAAAGGATTGTACTCATTCTGTAAATGTTAGGTAGCAACTCATGATGTTTGTGTGCAGAAATATCCAAGTGGATTATTTTTGTATTGTGACTGACTGCTCATTTTAACTTTTAGCCTTGAACCCATCATGTGAAACTGTACTGTGACCTCCTATCTGGAGGAAATCAGATCTTCACACGCAGACTCACAGACCTCCAGTTATGCACAAAGTGTGAGCAAGTAATTTATGTAAATGAGGTTCATAACACAACATAATATTTTAATATGAAAGATAATGCACTATATATATATATATATATATATATATATATATATATATATATATATATATAATATAAATAATTAGTCTATGTTTGTTCAAGTATGAACAATTTTCTCCAACTGTTGGACAACAAAGTGGTGCTTTCGTTCATCAGTCAGGAGGCCTGACATCACTCTGTCCTCTCAGGTCCTGAAGACCCGGTTAGCCCTGAGGAAGACGGGCCAGTACTCGGGCATCTTGCATTGTGCCAAACATATCTTTCAGAAGGAGGGAGTGACTGCTTTCTACAAGGGTTATGTCCCCAACATGCTGGGCATCATCCCCTACGCTGGCATCGACCTGGCTGTCTATGAGGTCTGTTGTTATTGTTGTTGTCAAGGGTATAACTTCTTGTTTATTGTTTTGTTTTTAGCTCAGTGTGACACCTTTGGCCTCCTCTCCTCTGTCAGACTCTGAAGAATTACTGGCTGCAGCGCTACGCCACAGACAGCGCTGATCCAGGAGTGTTTGTGCTCCTGGCTTGTGGCACCACTTCCAGCACGTGTGGCCAGCTGTCCAGCTACCCGCTGGCCCTGGTTAGGACGCGGATGCAGGCACAAGGTCGGTCACTGCAGAACTCTACTGCTCTGTACGTCTGCTGTCAATTAGAATCATATAAAGATGTGATTATGAGTTCTAGGAACACCCCAATTGATTGATTTACCCATTAGTTAGGCAGTTTATCACAGTGATTGGACCTCATGCAGGAACATAGTTTTACTCTAAATCTCTCTTACTTTTTACCTTCCGGCTTCTTCCTTCATGAGTTCCATGTCAGATCCCGCAAACTCTCGTAATTGCATAAACTAGTCTAAAATAATTAGTTTTAACCTGATCAATGGTTTCTGGTCATCTGTTTTGAACAGATTACAGATTACCATAAACAAAGTCCTAAACTGCCATGTAAGGCTACATAAAAAAAGCACCACTACATTTCTAAATATAATAATGCTCCTTAAATCCCTCAGTGTAGACTGGAATGTTCACATGAGGTCCTTTTCTTAGTTTCTCATTGAAATAATTTCCTGTAATCCTCATCTTTTTATCTAAGCTAAAGCTTTATTCTGAATGATTTCCTCATACTGAGGCCGAGTTATTCCAGTGTCTCTTTCCACCTCATGCAGTTGAACTTCTGAACTGTTCTACTGCTTTAACTTTATACCGTCTCTCAACAGGACAAAACGATGAGCATTAAACAAAGGGAGTGATGGAGTCAACATTAGAGCTACATTATTTGATTTCCACAACATTAGATATCAAACACTGTTTAACCATTTGCCAGTTCAATGACCTTTCAACTATTTCAGACATTTTGTATTTGAATGTATAAATGAACAATGTAGAAGCCATAAGGCAGCGAGTGGTTACCACTGCACCGTCCACAGTGGGGCGCGGGGGGGTTAATGTTTACAGCAACTACCGTCAAAAACTACAGCAGACATGTTGACATGTCCTAGTAGGAAGAAGCACGTTACTCATGAACACACAGCGTGTGCCGCCTCCAGCACTTCTGTCATTTCATTTGCTTATTAATGTCCTTTTATATTTATTTTGGACCAAAGAAAAAGTTAATTAAGCACGTGAGCATTTGTAAATGATAACAATTATTCCACAATTAATAGCTGCTACTCTATTAATTCATGGTTTGCAAGTCACTGTCCACAGTGACTTGCAAATCCACAGTCCACAATCCACAGTCTGTCCACAGAAAGATTCGAGAGGGTTTTTAAAAGAGGAAGTGTTATTTTTCTGTCTGTGACAGGTTCTACAGAGACATCATAATCTAATCTGGAATAATGTTGCTGGTATGATATCAATATAGTGTGAAAGGATCATTATTTCTGACGTGGAAAAAGAGAGGGCGAGACCGTGAACCTCTTGAAGAGACACCTGAGCAGTGGAACACGTGAACATGGACACGTGTTGCTCATGCAGGTCGTGTGGCTGCCCTCACCTGTGAACATGGACACGTGTTGCTCACAGGTCGTGTGGCCCAACGGTACTGATGGCTGCCTTCCACTGAGGGCAGGTCCCGATACGGTGCAGGCTGGCTCCGGGGAAGAGCTTCCTGGAACACTTATTGGAACTGAGCCATCGTTAATGTGCTTTTCCTTCTAAGTCAAACATCTGCTGAGGAAAAGGTCATGATCTTTTCTTCCCAGATTTAGTCTCAAGAATGATTCTTAGTGGAACATAATTAGAGGACAAGACACCAAATATATGAGATAGAAAGTTTGAATGGCATTTAAATAAAGTGGATTTGAAGGACTTAATTTAATCTGCGGTATAGCTAGAAAGTAGCTGTTTGACTCACTCTGTCCCATTTACAGCAGTCTTTATGATGAGCACTGTCCCTGTCAACCAATAAGTAAGTTAATAATTCAAGTTGAAAGTGAGGCCAGCTCAGTGTTTTTGAGCTGATACATCTGTATATATTTTCTTTGTGGCCCAGTGGCTAACACTGCAGTACAGGAGCGGGCTGCACCCACTGGTCTTTACAAAGCCTGGTCTTTGTTAAGACCAGGCTTTGGACTGGACTTTGTCAGTTGCACCAACCAAACTGAAGCCTAGTCTTCGTTATGGGCAACTATGGCTGTTGCCTAGCAGCGTGCGTTGCTAGGATACATTGTTAACAATCTTCTGCTATCTTGCCAATGTGTAGCTAATCATTTATCATTGCTGGCAACGTTATTATGGAGGATCAGAGAGAAAGAAAAGGAAATGTCATGGACATTAAGATAGGAAACTAAATCGAGCTGTGTAAAGCCAGCACAACATGATGCAGTGTCACTCTCATTGTGGAACCTTTACTTCTGTTGTACTTATTGTCCACCTCTGATGCAGTGCAGGCTACATACACTTCATCATAAACATTTATGCCAGCAGTGGTATTTGTGCTATTGAGCCACAACTATTCCATAAGCACCTTTCAGTTGTAAAAGAGATGAAATTCTGCTCAATATTTCCTCAGCGCTGTCTCTCCATCCCATTCCTCACCACCACAGCACCGAGAGGGCTCACTGTCTGCTGCTGTAGAAACCCAAGATAACATAAAATAGCATTAAAGAACTGCGTCTATGGTTTTCAATAATATCTTCTAATACTTTGCATAGATCATATTTAGTTTGCATAGCCTGTAGCTGCTGTATGTCTTCACCACCACAGACAGCTGTCTTGTTGATGGCTGTCCGTTTCAAGCGCTTTCCCATCATTCAGATGCAGAGGCGGTGGGCTTTTTAGGTAGATATGACCAGGTCTGGCCCTGGGGGACCTCCCAGCTTCTGACTAGGTGGGTCTCAGCGAGAACAAGCCTAGATGCTGCAACCGGCGTAGCTATTAGGTCGGGCTTAGAACGCCAAGTTCTGACCTTATCTTAAAAGCAGTATCATTGTCACTTAAAGTAGAAGGAGTTAGTATTCGACTTTAACTAATATCATAAACATTAAAGTTGTTGCTATGGTGTTGGATCAGCCTGTCTTCCTCTGTTTTCCTCAGCTACCCTGGAGGGGGGCCCTCAAATGAGCATGACCGCCCTGTTCAGACACATCATTAGGACCGAGGGACCCATGGGACTCTACCGAGGCCTGGCTCCCAACTTCATGAAGGTCATTCCATCCGTCAGCATCAGCTATGTGGTCTACGAGTACCTCAAGATCAGGCTCGGGGTCCAGTCAAAGTGAGGAGGGAGGCAGACGGAGACCAAGAGGCCTGTGTTGTTGATTTTGCTTTTCTTTTGAGCTGAAGATTTAATGTGTGTCGGCCTCTAAAAAACAAACAACATATTGACATACAATATATTGAAATCAATTGTGAAATCCCAGGGTTTGAAGGACGAATGTGACATGATGTGAATGAAGAGGAATCTGAGCTTAAAAGCAGAGATGGAGCTTGACTGAAGCAATTTCTGTTAGTTTCTCTTACTTAAATATGTCTTTAAGCAATCCAGGCAAAGAAGGACCAGAGTTATATAGTATATATATATATATATATTTATATAATTCATTGAAGTAGTTTACTTGGATCACAAACTCTGAAAGTACATGCTGCTCTCATTCTCTGCTTAATGAAGCGGATATCGCTCAAGTAATTCATGCACACACATTATTACATCAAGACCCCACATTTGTTGGGGGGGTGGGGGGGGGTTCTCCATAAGATGGAAATGTGGCAGTTACAGCATCATGGAACTTAGATTTTTTTATTTTTTTTGCCTCAAGATTTACTTCTTTGGTTTCGCTAAAGACATTCAGTTGCATTCAGTCAGTTGCTTTGAGGAGCGACATGTGACCACGAGCAGGAAACAAAGAGGTCTCCTGAATGTCATCAAACTTGTATCTGATCCCAGATATGGAGTCGTATGGACACAGCACATCGTGTCAGTGGTTCAGTAATAAGTTAGAAGCTTCTCAGAGGCCTCTCTGGGAAACGCCTCCATTCTTCAAGTCCTTTATTATCATACATTCACTTTTAAAACACTTTCTTTTCACAGGTTTAACATGGACATCAGGAAAATAGTATCACTAGCTGGATCTCTAAGGAGTATTTCACCCGTTTGTTGGCTAAAGACATTTTGCATTCTTTATGTCAATAACTAGACCTTTAAGTCCCATGTGTGCCTTGTGTGCCTCTCTTACGTAAATGCACTAAATCACTATAAAAGGTGGAATCTGTGGAACGTTGAATGCACTTTAAGGTACTCTGCTTTAATTCCTGTTTTTTTTTTTTTTTTTTTTTTTTTATTTATGTATTTATTTTAACAATAAAGGAATCATGACTGAATTTGTGAGCTATTGGTTGTGCTGAACATATGATATTCAGTTACCTTTTTGATTTTAGAGTAATCTGAGTGTTCAATACTAAATTAAACAAATGTAATGATCGATGAATAAATGGTGTAAAATATTTAACCAACGTTTTGTGAATTGATTGGAGGAATTATTAAAACTCAACACATTATTTAATGTTTTGTCATTCATTTGTTGGATATCAGTTTTTTTTTCAGACTTTAGATCAGCTGGAAAATGCTACATTTTAAAGTTTTAAAAAAAAGAAAAAGCTTTATTTAACTTAAGAAGTAGGTTTTTCTCAAACATGTAGTGCAGTAAAAGTACATTATTTACCTCTGAGATGTAGTGCAGTAAAAGTACATTATTTACCTCCTGAGATGTAGTGGAGTAAAAATACATTATTTACCTCTGAGATGTAGTGGAGTAAAAAGTAGAATAAATTGAAATACTCAAGTAAAAGTACAAGTACCTTAAATGTACTTACTTGAGTAAATGGAATATGTTACATTCCACCCTAGCTGAAATAAATTGGAGTAAAAGTATAATGTATCACAAAATGTAAATATAGTACAAATATATTTTTTAAATGTAAAAAGGTCCTGTTGTTGTAGTGGATGTGGCAGAACGTTTAATGCTGAATGTTCTTTTGATTACAGCCATCTTCAGTTACTATAGCAACAATACATGTTCCGTGCTTGGAGCCGTCCTCCGGGCCCTCTTCCCGGGAGGAGGAGCCGTCCTCCCGGGGGGAGGAACCGTCCTCCCGGCGGGAGGCCAGCCCCACGGTCTCCTGTGCAGCAAGGTCGAGATCTTCCTTGTGGCAATGGCACCGCAGAGTCAGGCGTCAATTAGTCAGGACTGTGGACATTTTTCTAAATATCTTCTTAATTTCTTGGGTTTCATTCTGTCAGCTGAGCATGTTGTCTTGTTCGTCTCGGACTGCCATCAGATGTCAGACGATTGCCACTAGCTGCCACAGAGTGCCAGGTTGTGCCAGGCTGTCAGTGGGTGGCAGAGTGGCTGTATGACACCTTAATTATTCCAATGGAGGATAATGGGTATCACGAAGGTGGTTTACAAATGTTTTGCTTTAACTGTCGACCGTAAGCTATGTCATACTTTATCAGACTTTACAAAAAATGTTTGGGATCCACATAAACTATGAACCTCGGCAAAAAATACAACCTCTGTAGCACAGAGTTTCAACATGAACCTTCACATTCTTACATTCTTATGTTGTTTTCATATGTTTAATTAGAGTTTCTTCTATTTTCTGACTTCCAATTGTGCCACTGTCAGTAATCGCACTCGCCTCCTGTGAGCCCCGCAGTCAGCTGATGAGCTGCTGAATCCGCGCGTGTCCGGTCTCGTGGCTCACTGCTGAGTCCGCGCGTGTCCGGTCTCGTGGCTCACTGCAGACTGAGAGGAAGTGGCTCTTCAGAAGCTCGAGTGAGCCTGAAGCAGCACACAGACGGCGGTGTCCTGCTCCAGCTGACCCGCACCACGCGAGCTGCAGGAATCGCTATCTGAGTGGTTTCGCTCCCGGGACACAACATGCTCTCCCTGGAGCAAGTGGAGGACAGCCTGCGGAGCGCGGGACAGACTCACGTCCTGCAGTTTTGGCCCGAGCTGTGTGAGGGGGAGAGACACGGGTTCCTCCAGGAGCTGTCCCAGCTGGATCTAAAGGGACTTAAGGAGCACTGTGAAGGAGCTGCGAGGGCCGCGGCCTCCCCGTCCGCCAGCCTGGATCAACACATGGAGCCGGTCCCCCCGGAGTCCATCGGCAGCGTGAGGAAGAGCGACAAAGCCTCTCTCACAGTGTGGGGAAATGAAGGTGAGCGTTTTAGAAGGCTTACGGTAACCTGTGAGGACAGGCCGAGAAGAAGAAGGAGGGGCCAGGCTGCTGAAGAACAACATGGAGCTGTGGTTTGGTCAGATGTTTAAACTTTAAGTGTGATTACCAATGTCCATGGAGCTGTCTTTCCACTTTGAGCTCAGAGAGGATTACTTTAGTAAGGTTTTTCCATTTTATACTTTGCTGCACTAGAGAAAATACTGTATAGTACTTTTTACTGCCCTACTCAACATCTTAAGTTATTAAGATATTATTTTTTCAGAATAAGAAATTACATAAAAACATATGCTTGGTTCATGAAATGCAATCTATTGTTAAAGATTAAAGCAGTTGGCCCCAATCTAATTAAAAGGCAGTGTCTGGAATCTGCTCCTGCAGGTTTCAGATGTTCCAGTAGTTCCAGCCCAGAGTCAGGAACTTAAAGCTGTTGACTTGCTCCTCTGATGTAGACAGGAGGTGTGTCTTCACCTCCTTATTTCTAAACTCAACAATCAGCTCCTTGTTCTCACTGGCATTGAGCAGCAGGTTGTTCTCTGAGCTCCGCTCTGAAGCTTGTTGATTTTCTCTCTATATGAAGTCTCCTTGTTGTTTGTAATCCGGCCCACTAGATGAAATGTCTACAAAGTGTTGGCACAGTGGCTGCAAACTGCACCACAGCTGGCAGATGCAACCAAATCAAATCCAATATCAACACTAATACAATAAATTTAGCTTAACCCTGTTTGTTACCAGTATCTGCACACTCCTTAAACTTCCTCGGGCTGTCACTGACTGTTTAATGTTAAAACAGTGGTCGCAACTTAACAAGAAGAAAAATATTTCTGGTCCACTATTTTCCCCTGACTTTTCTAAAATCATTGCTTTTGCTTGTGAAATACTATAGAGATTGACCTTCATAACTTTATAAAACACTACAATAAAACAATCTGAGAAGGGAAGCATCACGTTCTGGTTTAGCTGCTCGTGGCTCATACTGTGTGTGACTGTAGAACACTGGTACTCTACTGAGGCTTTAGCTCAGCGTTATGACAGCAGTAACCAGTTCAAGGAGAAATGCCAGCGTGGAAAGTTTTTTTCACTTCTACAGTCTGACAAAACGTGTCGTGTGCTGTGCGTGCCAGTTGTAAAGTTTAAAGTCTTGCCACTCATGTTAGCTCTCTCTCTTGACAGGGCTTTTGCAAATCTCAGAGAATCGACTTGGAGTCCTGCTTTTGGCCGGCGGTCAGGGGACCCGTCTTGGTGTTCAGTATCCCAAAGGGATGTATAATGTTGGTCTACCAAGCGGCAAAACTTTGTATCAAATCCAGGCAGAGCGCATTCACAAAATCCAGGAGCTGGCCGACAGAAAGTATGGCTCAAAATGCACCGTTCCATGGTAAGATCATCTGATGGATCCTCTTCCACTTCTCTGATCATGTGTAGGTTTATGCTGACACAATTATACTCAATTTAATAAGAGTAAAATAAATTAAAGCTGCAAGCAGCGATGATCGGGCCCTCGCGCCCCAGGCGACGTCAAGGCTACTTGCCGGTTGACGCGTCCCGGAACTTGCTTTACCATCAGACACTGCGTACACGGGTCAGAGGATTCACGCGTGGAGCAGCAGCGGCGTCGTCAAGTAATTTTACAGGGGCTTAAAGTTAAATCAATTAAAGAGTATTAACCCTCCTGTTATGTTCAGGGTCAAATTGACCCGTTTCAAAGTTTGACAATCTAGAAAAAATATTTTTAAGTACTTTTTCTGTATGAAAGTTCTTCTGCTTGGCTTAATTAGTGTAATCAACGTAAAGAGAAAAAAAAGGGTTCATATTGTGTATATGCAGAGATGATGTTCGGGTCAATTTGACCCGGCAATGAAAGTGGAGGCTATAAGGGGTCAGAAGTGTCAAGTTTAGACCATTTCTTACTCACACACACACACACACACACACACACACACACACACACACACACACACACACACACACCCCACCTGTGCAAGAAATACAGATACTATTTTGACGGGAACCTTATATTTTCCCGTGGGAAAACCCCGCCCACACTTAGCAGGGGAGGGGCGAAACATACAAGCGGGTTGCTTGGGAGTCCTACCAACATTACACTCTGCAGATACATACAACACAGCAGCTTACTGTAGGACAACATGAGCAACAGAAACAAAAGGACGACAGCCCTGGTGGCTCTGCAGCTCATCCTTGATCACGACAGTGAAATAGAGGAGGATGTGTCTAAAGATGAAGACCATCTTGAGGTCAATTCAGATTATAATGGTACTGATTATGAACCATCAGATGAGGAAAGTGATATACCTGTTCCTCCAAGCGAGACATTCGTGTCGAAAAGTTGTGAAATACAGTGGTCATCCTCACCCAATATACATCAGCCAAGACTGTCTGCCGAAAATATTATAAAGACGGTGCCAGGCCCCACCAGGATGGCAGTGACTCGTGTCACAGACATCAAGTCAGCTTTTGAGCTGGTCATTCCAAACTCAATACAGAAAGTAATTCTAGAAATGACGTCTAAGGGAGAAGTGGAAGGAGCTGGATGAAACGCTTATACTTGCTGGGGTCTATAAAGAAAGAAAGAATGTTGTGCTCATGAACACTCTTCATAGAAATGCTGAAATCAGCACCAGAGAGGACGAGAATGATTCTAGATTACAATGGCACAAAAAAGGGGGTGGACAATTTGGACCAAGTAACGGGGTCCTACAGCACCAAGAGAATGACTGCACGCTGGCCTTTGGTATGTTTCGTTACACTATAAATAAACATAAATAAAGTTTACTTTCAATACAAATCCTTATGACTCATTTGGCTTGATTTTGAGGGAGCGGGTCAATAGTACCCTGAACAGCAGAGGTGTCTCATCTCTATTTATGTACTTCACCACATGAAAAAAAGAAAGTTTCAAAATACTAAAAACATTTAGACAAAAATACATGTCATGGTAGACTAATGCAATTTATATCTAGGTTTTTCCAATGTACCTACAAAATTGTTTGAACATGTATTTTTCATGAAAACGAGTGAGTTATCCTCATTGAACTATTATCTATGGAGGGGTGAATAACTCCATTCCACTAAATACTGATTGAAGTGTTAGTAATGGGGTTGGTGATGAGGTACAAACTATATTTATTAGGATTTTTTGGTTTCTGACAACATTTGGATGATTAAACATGCACCGGGTCAAATTGACCCGGGAACATCATTGCTGTACATGAGAAACGAACATAACAGGAGGGTTAAAGAGTTAATAATGACATGCGGAAGTCTTCAAGCCATGATTCTCATCAAGCATGTCTACTTTGGGACAGTTTTGACAAAGTACAGTTGATTTACAATAGCTTGATGTATGAACGCAAACCATGTAAAATAGCCGCCACACCACGTCCACGTCGTTCCATGAAACTCAAAGCTTTTGATAACTTGTAATCACTGAGGTATTTAGATTGTACTGACGGAATTTGAAGTGGATCTGATGAATTCCCTAGGAGGAGTTCATTACAGAAAAGTGCAGAGAAATAGACAAAGATAAAAGGAAAAATCCCACAAAACTCAAGATGGCCGGCTTCTGGTACGGTTTGGAGCATTGTCCCTGGAAACTTTATTTTTAAGTTGACATGTGTTACATATGCCTACCAAATTTGAAGTGGATCTGATAAAGTCCCTAGGAGGAATTCATTAAAGAATAGCGCCTACAAAATAGACAAAAATAAACCAAACAAATGACACAAAATTCAAAATGGCCAGCTTCTGCTATGGTTTGGAACATGGTCCCAAGAGACTTATTTTTAAGTTTAAATGTACTACATACGCCTACCAAATTTTGTATATCTATGTCTAACTTACTGCGAGAGCTGCTTTGTCGAAATTTGGTTGAATTTTGTTGAACTTTTGTAGGGGGTGCTATCGAGCCGATTTGACATTTTGAAGCATTAAAATCATATCATATAACTACATTTAGGTCATTAAATGTGTCTGCAATGTTTGGGTGTGTTTTGAGCATTTCTAGCCCCTCAAAAACACCTTTGTTTTCCTGGCAAAGAGTGCGTCGCCAAGGCAACAGGCTTTGACGAAACAACAATCTTTTAACAACTTTTAATCATTAAGGTTTTGAGATTATACTGTCCAAATTCGAAATGGATCTGATTAATTCCCTAGGACGAGTTCGTTCCAGAAAAGCGCCTAGAAATAGACAAAAATGAGCAAATAAATCACACAGAAATCAAAATGGCCGACTTCCGGTACGGTTTAGAGCATGGTCCCAAGAGACTTTTGTTTAAGTCTACATGTGATACATGTGCCTACTAAATTCTGTATCTATGTCAAACGTACTGCGAGGGCTGCATCGTTGAAACTTGGTAGGGGGCGCTATCGAGCCAACATTGCAGCATTGAACTTTGAAGCATTAAAATCACAATCTAACTACATTTATGACTCTAAATGTGTGAGCCAAGTTTAGTGACATTTCAAGCATGTTTAGTACCTCAAAAGCACCTTCGTTGTTGACGGCGTAGAAGGGGTTGCCACGGCAACGGCGTTACACGAAACCTCAAACGCTTTCTGGGCTGGCATTATAAAAGTCTTCCGTTTGTGTGGAAGTAATTTGATGTTGATCTGATCTACCTACTAAGAAAACCAAGCCAAAGTATAAAAACTTTTACTTCCAGTTACCAGTAGGTGGCGCTATGACTATGATTCAAAATTAGACTGTACATGTCTTCAAGCCTGGAGTCTCATCATACATGTGACATTTGGAAAAGATCTGATCATGTGGAGTCGAGTTATATCGGTTTATTCGCTCACGGCGAAGGATCGATATTCGCCGATGCTCCGAGTCGCCACCCTTCATCGAATTCTTACAATCTTCACCGTGTTGCATTATCAACGTCTTAAGGCTTTTCTGACAAACTTTGAGAGGGATCTGATTAATCTGTGAAGAACAGGGCATACCAGTGTAAAACATTTCATTTTTGTTGCCACTAGGTGGCGCTATGACTTTGATTCTAAATTATCATATGGATGTCTTCAGGGTCAGGATGTCATGACAAATGAGTAATATGGAACAGATAAGATAATGAACGGCGGAATTACAACAACTTCCTGTCTCGTGGCGAATGGTGTTTTTTTGAAAATGCTCCCTACTCACATAGTTCGATATTTTTAAAATCTTTTAACAACTTTTCACTGCAAAGGTCTCAAGATCACACTGGCCGAATTTGAAATCAATCGGGTTTCAATCTCTAGGAGGAGATCGTTTTGGTACAATGCCTGAAAATAATGAAAAACGCTGAAAAATGCTAAAAAAAAAAGCCAATATTGGGCGGATAAATGCATCGCCCCCTAGTGTTTGAAAATAATGAAAATCATAGGGTCAGTTAATGGAAGCGATGTGGACATATACTGTACATTTGGTGATGATAGGCCAAGTGATTTGGAAGTTAAGTGGATTGAAAACTAAGCCACTCCCCTTAGAAGTTGATTGGTCCTTTTTGTTCTCAACACTGAGATATCAACAAGATTTTCATAGCTTTTAATGAAATTGAACCAATAATGATCCACAGAACATTTTGTAAGAATCGGACCCAGCGTTTAGGAGGATTTTGAGAAAAAAGTGTTTTTCACAAAATTCAAAATGGCGGAAAATCTAAGTAGGCGAACCTTAGGGGTCTGATGGACTTAATTGTAAGGTATACATACCCGGACATGTGTGCCAAATTTCAAGTCAATCGGGCTTCGGGGGAAAAAAGTATTAGCTTTTGCAACTCAAGGGGGCGCTGTCGAGCTATTTTGTCCGACTTTTTCCCGACACCACAAAAAGCTTGGAATTTTCGCCGATTCCAATTGGTGTGCAAATTTTAAATAGTCTAGGTTAAGACCAAATACCTCTTTTCTCCATGCAAAGGCCTACCATAAGAATAGGAATAATAATAAACGGAGCGATTTCAATAGGTCCTCTCGGACCGACTTCGTCAGCCGCTCGGGCCCTAATAAAAAAGTTAGCTGCTCAAACTGCCCTCCAAAGCCAAAGTGCAGTGCATATTTTGTCAAAAAAGACTTGTTGACATTTGTTGAAACATACAAAATTGAATGTGGCATAGACCTGCATAATTTCAAAGAAAACTGAATAGTTCAAACAAGAGCGTTTAAGTTTGTTTATTAGGGAACAGAAACTGTCATCTCCGCTTACGATTCTAGTGGGATTCCTGTTTTGGTGTGGTTAAGCTATTTTTACATCATATATTTAAATGTGATACATTGTAAATTAATAATTTATATTGGTTTTGAAGTCATTATTAACAAATGGTAGCTGGAAAGCTGAAGGAACATATTGTTAGCTGATTTTTTTTTTCGCAATTGCAGGTTGTATTTGTGGTCTACATCAATGATTTATGTCAAAAGAGAAGTAAAATGGAGATTTTACATTTGTTGGTTTATCCAGTCAGCCTGTAAACTTTAAACCATTTTATCTCAACATAAACTCTTTTCTAGTTCCTGCTCTCTGCCTTGTACGACAGAAAGGCTGTAGAGTTGATGATGAATATTTGTGAGCTTGTTACTACGAGTTACACCTTTCATATACTTTGTCACATCTGTTGTCAGTACAGAAATATTGATTATAGATTTAAATAATGTTAAGTGATTTAAAAAAAAAAAAGAAGCATGGCTGTTTTGGCTCCATGATTAAGCTTGGATAGGTTTTAAGATGAATAATGTCACCAAGATGATCAAGAGTAAGCATTTAAACCTCGTCTATTGCAACTCTTCAGGTACATAATGACCAGTGAGTTCACTCTGGCTCCCACTGAGAAGTTCTTCAAGGAGAACAACTACTTTGATCTGGAGCCATCAAACATTGTAATGTTTGAACAAAGGATGATCCCAGCAGTGACCTTTGATGGAAAGGTCATCCTGCAGGGGAAAGGGAAGATAGCCATGGCCCCAGGTAGGTGCACATCAGTTCCTACTGAAGCTCCAGACAGATATCAGTGAGGTCCTGTTGGATTCACCGAATGCCATCGATCTGTGTTCAGGATAATTGGAGGTAATGCGCCACGATTCAAAACCTCTCCACTCTCTGACAGATGGTAATGGTGGTCTGTACCAGGCGCTGGTGGACAACAAGGTGCTGGAGGACATGAAGAAGAGGGGAGTGGAGTACCTGCATGTGTACTGTGTAGACAACATCCTGGTCAAAATGGCCGACCCTGTGTTTATTGGGTTCTGTGTGAGCAAAGGGGCTGACTGCGGAGCCAAGGTAGAGTAATATCAAACAGTAGATATAAAAGAGTCCATTAAATGAATAGCTCAATATTTTGGGAATATGCTTATGTGCTTTCTCTCTGAGCGCAAGATGAGAATATTGATGTCGTCATGTCTGTGCATTAAATAAAAAGCTGGAGCAGAGGGGGCATCCTTTTTACATTTCTGTTTGTGTTCAGATTCATACCAAATGTACTTATCAGAGAGCTTTAGAGGTGCTGGTGCTGACAGAGCCAGGCTAGCTATTTCCCCCTGCTTCAAGTCTTAGGTAAGCTAAGCTAAGTCAGCCATGTTCTGATTCCAGCATTGTACTAAACACACAGACATAAGAATCATATCAATCTTCTCACCTCACTCTCGCAAAGGAATATAAATATGTTATATGAAAATATAAATGTGTTTCCTTTTAACAGAAAAGCAGCATACACTGGCATGCAGTGATGTGTATAAAGGAAGCTATAAATGTCTTGCTAACAGTTTGGTTACCGGTGGAAGAAGAGATGATGAAGAGAACCGTAATGTCAGCCAGCTGGCAGGCAACGGCGCTCCGATCCCTGACATCTTAGACTGGTTCTACAGATGTGGATCTCCTCTGGTGGGGAAGGAACCAAAGCTGGTGGGGAACGTGGTGCAGTAGTAACTTGATATGGTTGTGGTGCTTTGTTATTGGACTCCTGTGCCAGTCATGGATTGATCGTAACAAACACCATGTTCAAGCATAGGGTGATTCATGAGTGTACTTGATACCGCAGACTTTCGGCCAAAGATCAGTGATCAACTTTGTGGTCCTATCATCAGATCTGCGGCCATATGTCTTAGACATTGAGGAGAGGAGCAGAGCTGGCAACTGACCACCATCTGGTAGTGAGTTGGATCAGATGGTAGGGGAGACCCAAACGTGTAGTGAGGGTGAACTGGAAACATCTGGCTGAGGCCCCTGTCTGCAAGGTCTTTAACTCCCACCTCCGTAATTTCCATTGTGGAGGCAGCTGCTAGGAGTTGTGGTCAGAAGGTCAGGGCTGCCTATCTGGCATGCAACCTAAGCTGATGGACACCAGTGGTGGCATGCAACCTAAGCTGATGGACACCAGTGGTGGCATGCAACCTAAGCTGATGGACACCAGTGGTGGCATGCAACCTAAGCTGATGGACACCAGTGGTGGCATGCAACCTAAGATGATGGACACCAGTGGTGAATGAGGCCATCGAGCTAAAGAAGGAGGCCTTTCAGGCTTTGCTTGGCTGAAGCAACAGTCCGGTACTAGGAGGCCAGAATGGCTTTGCCTTTGGTGGTTACAGAGGTAAGATCCAGCGTGTGGTAGGAGTTCAGGTAAGACTATGGAGAATGACTTTCAGTTCACCTCAAGGAAGTATGGAGTGGAACTGTTGACCCTGACAGGGGATATTGTTGATTGTGAAAAGAGCACTTTCAAGAAGTCGTGAGCCCTACCAATACATTGTCTCTGGAGGAGGCATAGTTGGGAGACTAGGGAGAAGTTTTACCCCTATAATTAAGTAATTAAGAAACTCAAGGCGCCAGGTGTGGGTGAAATCTGCCCTGAGATACTGAAGGCTCTAGATGTGGTTGGGCTTTCTTGGAAAGCAAAGCTTTCAATTTCTCAGTCTATCTACGTTCAAACCCTCACCTATAGTCATGAGCTTTGGGTATTGACTGAAAGACACAAGCAGCTAAAAAGCATCTGAATTGAGTTTCCTGAGAGGGGCTGGGCTCACCCGTAGATCAGAAATTAAGAGACGGTTTGTTGTCAGAGGAGGCTGGCCCATAGAGGCAGAAAATATAAAAAAGAGTAATTGGTTGAAATAAACTATTACCAAATGGGAGTTGAAATATTTTCCACTCTTCTTTGGGAAAAAATAATTATTGAAATTCTGATTAAAATTCTTCAATAGCCACACCTGGAGAGGCAAGGAGGTGGTGTTGGTCCTCCCTTTGGACGGGACCTCTTCTAGCTATTTAATGTAATCCTTTTCTTTCATGATAATCTGTGATTAGCCAAAACACATGAAATGATGCTTCAAGGGAGGACACCCTCTGTCCGGGACTGGATCCAGGTATGGGCAACGGTTTACTGGCCTCTGGCTTCTAGTGACACACACAAGGTTCATTCACATCCAGAGCCTTCTGTGTTTTTATGAAATCTTTCAAGCTATTGTACTGCTTAATTTTTCATTGAACATTAGAAAGTAGAGATAAGAAGCCAACTAGTGTAGTAGCCTATTAGAAATATCATAGTAATAACAATATTTTAAGAATTTAAACAGCACTTTTTCAAAGTGCTTTTCAGATTGAAAGAAAAAGTTTGACGAAATGTGAAACCGATGCAAGGGTTTAAAAGATGCATGTTAGACCGTAGGGGAGGGAGAATAGAAAAATGATCCCAGTCTATCATACTGGGTTGGATGGTAAACAGGGTTTGGAGTCAGGCAAAGGGGTTAGTTTGAGGTTGTGGTCAGGTAGAGAGGTAGGGGTATGGTAAAAGTTGGATATAAAGGTAGTGGTGTGGTTGTGATTAGGCAATGTGAAGAAGTGTGGTCAGGGTAATTTTATCTGTAAAGATGTGGGCACAGACGGGTCAGCCTGAATTTTCTTGCAACCATACATTATCCAGAAGCAGACTAAGTTGTGGAATAGCCTAAGGTCCTAGCTGGGTTAACTTAGCTTCCATCCCGGATCTCCTCCCTCTCGATTCTGGCTTCAGTAGTGTTTGGTCCGGCAGGTCTGGCCCGGTGGTGGTGGCTGATGATCGTCTCAAGGTCCGCTCCCCTCATCTTAATCCAATCCCCACACTTCCTTCTCTGATGTTGACGAGTGTATTCTATCATATGCCATTGGTGCTACAGTAATTCAAAAGAAAAGACAACAAATTAAGACCAAAACCTTGCGAAATTTATGGGAGCTACCGGCTACATGTACATGTGCCGTAGTATGCTTCATTGGCGCTTTCCTTTGGCGGTTTTCTGGGGACATCCAACTGGTAAGAGACCCCAGGGTAGACCCAGAACCCCAGGATCCCCAAGGAGGAGCTGTAAAACGGTGCTGGGGGGAGAGACAACCTGTTGCCACCGCGACCCCGGATTAGTAGCAGAAAATGGATGGATGGCACACAAAAGACATCTTTTCAAAGAATTTAATCTTTTTTTGTAACAATAAATCTCACATGGGTCAAATTAACTAAAATGAATATTTGGGATGAGAAAGTCCAAATTGTGACTCCTGTTTCAACCTGGTCTCTCATCTCTATCATGTGTCAGGTGGTGGAGAAGGCGTACGCCGCTGAGCCAGTGGGCGTGGTTTGCAGGGTGCGAGGCGTCTCCCAGGTAGTGGAGTACAGTGAGATCCAACCAGAGACAGCTGAGCTCCGAGGACCTGGAGGGGAGTTGGTGTACAGTGCTGGAAACATCTGCAATCACTTTTTTACCAGGGCTTTCCTGCAAGATGTAGCAGAGTAAGAGCCTTTACTGTCCTTTGTGTTAGTAGGAACCCGCTGAAAGCACAGTATGGGAGTCACAGTAAGTGAACTCAGACTAATTTGAGTGAAAAACACTACTGACTAGAGGGTAAGAGACAGTTTGTGGAGGTATATAGATGACATATTGACTGTGAAGTTTTCTAGTTCGTAGCTATTGTGAATGAGCCAATTGACCCTTTTCCAAGTCCAGCCCCTAAACCTCAAACTGGCCAATCTAAGCTCAGCATTGGCAAGTTCTAACCAGGGTCAGAAAAACTATCCGGCTCTGCTCCAGAGACTCTCATCAATAATTTCAAATATTTTTAATTTGGATGGTTAAACATTGTGTAATAGCGATACTCGTTACCCGGAGAGGTTGGAAGGAGATATACATTTCTAAAAAGTTAGGTTTATACCTAAAAACCTTTAAAGCTAACATTAGCAGAGTATGTTAGCACATCATTAACTAGAGTTAGCTCTTCTTTGCTACGCTAGCTACTGAAGGTATATTGAATGTCTACACATGTTACTTTTGTAACTGACTAAAGACCTACCCGCTTTACAAGAACAGTGCTGTTCCTTCACTTCATTGTCTTCTGTCTTGATTGCCAGATGATCTGATGCTTCACTTACACTGTGATTTGTAGGCTTCAGCTTAATCATTGTCTATTTTCACTGCTGAATCAGTTTGTTATTCTGAATATATCCTTTAAACACATACTGTAGACTATTCTGTTGGCTTCTCTATGAAATCACTTTTATCGTGTTTCCAAAAAATAGATAACATTTCTTCTGGGATGTCATTTAGTGACAGTGGGGGCTCCATTGTAAAGTAGTTCTGACAGCTTGACTAACATTTTGTTGGTTTTGGGTTTCCATGGGATTTGTGGACAGTAAAAAAAAAAAAAAAAAAAATACAATAACCAGTCTTATCCTTTAATAAGGGCCATGTGTCCCAGCTTGTGGACGTAGTGGTCTAACAAGCTAGCACCTCACTTAGGTCAAACTGAGCCAGCTGCCTTCCATTTGAGTTGTACTGAGGGGATTCAGACGGCCATAGGTGAGAGCCACCAGCTATGTTATGAATGTTGACTTGCAGACTTAATAATAGGCTAGTTGGTTAAGTGCTTACTTTATTTACTTCCATATAGAATTCCGTTATCAAGTGGGAATATACAAAATGTACGCCGGTTTGTAATAACTTACATTGTAAAACCTATGTTTGTCTGTCTGTTTCTCCAACATTTTGGTCCAAAGTAAAATATCTTTTTACTTTTACAACTGGCCTGACTTACATACATTTTTTGTGTATATTCGTGGTCCCCAGCAGATGATTCTTAAAGATTTTGGTGACTCCTTGCCCTACCCTGTTGCACCATCCTCAGAGTTTGCACTTCATTCACACTTCCTTGATAAATTACAGAAAACTAAATGGATGGTCAGATTTCTGTGATACAGCTATGGAAATATGTGGGCCCCCAGAGGATAAACCTTATATATCATCTTCCTTTACTTTTGATTTCCTTCTATTTTTTCATCTTACAGGGCATATAAAGGCCAACTGAAACAACATGTTGCCTTCAAGAAAGTGCCCTTTGTGGACACATGTGGCAATCAAGTCAAACCCACCAAACCCAATGGCATTAAGATGGAGAAATTTGTTTTTGATGTCTTTCCATTCTCAAGGTATTGTTGATTATTATATTGTGTATTCAGCTATTGACATCTGTCGTTTTACTCTACACAAAATTACATGAAGTCATACCACAGTGTCTCTACAGTTAATTAAAATAAGCATTGTCTGTCTTTGGAAGGAACTTTGTTGTGTTTGAGGTAGTGCGGGAGGATGAGTTTTCCCCACTGAAAAATGCAGACGGAGCAGCCACCGACAGCCCAACCACGGCCAGAAACTCTTTGCTGGCTCAACACTGCCGCTGGGCAATGGCCGCAAAAGCCACGCTGTTAGATGAACGAGGGAATACCCTTCCTCCTCCAGCCAGGTCAGAGGACAATGTTCCTATATACACCCTGCACTAACAGATGAGGTCAGAACTTGAACCCTTACCCTTTTATGGCAGGCATTTGAACCTAGCAGGAAAAGCATAGGTAGAACCAACAACATCAATGATGGCAAGATGTCTACTGTGAGAAAGTCAAGTATATTTAATAGTTCTAGTTTAAAAAAGAACCCTGCCAGATAAAGCTCACTATATCTTAATAGTTTAATCCACATAAGATGGCAAGTTGTGGTTTATGGGGAGCTGTGTGATCAAAATGTGACGACAAATCATGAGGAGGCACAATAAAGTGTGTGTGTGTGTGTGTGTGTGTGTGTGTGTGTGTGTGTGTGTGTGTGTGTGTGTGTGTGTGTGTGTGTGTGTGTGTGTGTGTGTGTGAATCTGAATCAAAAATACAAATGATCCCACAGTGTATCAGCAGAGGACAACCCTCCAGCACAATGTGAGATTTCACCTCTGGTCTCCTACTTTGGTGAGGTGAGTACATGAAAGTGCCCACAGATATAAACATTAAGGATATTAGAGAGAAAGATTTAGTTATTGGGTTACAGTGTTAAGATGCTGAAACCTATAAAGAAGTTCCAGGTTGTTCTTTGAATAAAAAAAATGTTCTCAGCCTGCATTTAAAATGAATTGTGGCCACTGAATACACTGCTTTCAGTTTCAGTGTTTTTATCTAATTACAGTGGTGTAATTTACCTCCTCACTTCTGCCAGGGCCTGGAGCAGCTGCTCAAAGGGAGGACACTGCCCACTCCTCTCATGCTGGATGAAAAACAGGCCAAAGAGCTGCAGGCTCAGTACCACGTCTCTGAGTAATAGAGTTGTGTGGGACAGGAGTAGCGATACATATCTGAGACTCAAGTTCAGGATGGAGGAACCCTGAATTGATGTGTTTGGACGTATTAGCCCAAGAATGCACAATTGTTTAATTACATATTTGAACTGTATGTGAATATAATCATTTCAAACTGTCATGCATGTCATGTTATTCTCTTTGTTGAAGAAGAGCTACAAATCATTTAAAAACTAATTAGACAAATAAGGGATTAACTGTGTTTTTGGAATTCATTTTAAGTTTGGTTTTGTTTGACATGAAACCAAAATTATTCAATTCAATTTATTTTGTATAGCCCAAAATAAAAAATTACAAATTTGCCTCAGAGGGCTTTACAATCTGTACACATACGACATCCTCTGTCCCGGGACCTCTCATCGGATCAGGAAAAACTCCCCAAAAACCCTTTACTGGGGAGACAAATGGAAGAAACCTTCAGGAGAGCAACAGAGGAGGATCCTCTATCAGAATGGACAGAAGTACAATAGATGTCATGTGAACAGAATGAACAGCATAACAGAGTTATAACACATTCAATGAATATGACAGAAATTATTCATGTAATGAGTAGTAGGCATGATGACAAATTATCAAAATACCTCACCCTGTCTTTGTAGTAAATTAATTCTACTTGACTACATTTTATCTTTAGAGATTGTTTCAGGATAAGTATAAGAATGTTTTATGATATTTTAGGAGAAATGTTAAGTTAACTGGGTGTTGATTGATTTGTTTTTAGGAATTTGTCCTTCAGAATTGTATCATACTGATTACAGTAAGTCATGGAAAACTTCCGCAGCTTCCACAGAAAAGCTCAGCTTTGGAGCTGTGAACTACACATACTAGCTTGTCATGTCTTCAATTTAACAAAGCTCATTTAAAAAAACAGGAAAAGTCACGGATAACATAAAGAAAGATGACAAACAAAGTAGATGGCGCTTATTTAGCATGACTTCAAATATGTGGGTCCAAAGATTGTTCCCACAGGACGACGCACATAATGCAAAAGGCAACTATTTCATTTAGTAATACAAATTAAATTAAATACAATTACGTGTAATTATTCTTCCAGTTGAACCAATACTAAGTGTAAGTGAAGCACGTGTGAGATACAGTAGGCTGCTCATCTTGGGGCTGTCCTCGTGCCGACTGTCCCTCCCGGCTACTGGACGAGCGCGTGACCGACGCTGGCCAATCACAGCCAAGACTGCACACGGACGCCAAAAAAAACAACAAATGCATTAGACCGAAGCTGAAATTCAAATATTGTGTTTTTCGACCTCCATTTAATTCAATGTTTGACTGAGTCACGCGGAACCAACAACGACCAACACCCGCCGGCGACAGAACCGTCGGCCGTGACGCGAGCCTCCATACCGGACCTTCTCCGGACCCTTCATCCTGGAGCTAACGCTAGCAGCGTTGCGCACGGCTCGTCCTCCGATGGACGCGCTAACATGCTAGCACCATGTTCAAAAATGTTTTTGGCTCCGGGTTCCTGGTTCGAACAGCTCATGTGATTCTGACATGGGTCATCACGTTAATACTCTTCCTCCATGATACAGGTAAGCCTGTTTACAGGACAACCCGTTAAAGCAGCACGTTATGTGGCGCTGTAGGCTTCAAATGATACACAATATGTGGAGTGGTAAGCTCCTTATTCATGTATAATGGCATTATCATATATACTGATGTTACCCGAGGAGGGAAGCTGCTATCCAGGGTGGCATTTGGGTCACACCAGTAACGTTAACGTTACGCCCTCTGGACCCGGTTCCTCTCAGCTGGACTTCAGTGTGTGTTACTGGGTTCATTCATGGTCGTGTGTGCGTGTGTGTGTGTGCGTGTGTTAGCGCTGAGGAAGCAGGAGGAGACGGGCCAGCTGGTCCAGCCGGTGCTCTTCGTCCTGCTGGTGCTGGTGTCGGTGTTGCTCTATTTCGCGGTGTCTCTGATGGACCCGGGCTTCATCTTGTCTGATGACAGTGATTTACAGGTGAGTACTGATGCTGATGTAGATCTCCATCATTAGACACGTGTCTGGGACTAGGAGACACTTCTAGAAGGCAGTTGAGAAGATGTTGCTGATTCAAAGGGCTGACAATGGGACACTGTTGATGGATAATGGTTGTCTATGTAGGTGTACAAATTGTAAACCGTTTTTCCTTCAAGGGCTTGGTTCCCTGAGTTGAGAAGGATGCTGGATTTGGGCTGACAGTATCTCTGACTGCTTCCTCAGAATCCCAATCAGCTTTATTGGCCATGTGTTTGTAAGCATTCAAGGAATTTGACTCCAGATTTCCCGTTGCTCTCAATGTAAATACACAGAAATAGACAAATAAACAACAAAACAAAACAAGGACAACAAAGTAGAACAGAGGTAAACATAAACATGTAGCTACTATGTACAAATATGAATATAAAAGTATATAAATACTGTATATATGAACTTAAAAAAAACACAACACTGACAGTGAAATGCCTCATGCCTTTAATTAGAATCAGAAGTGTTTATTGCAAAGTACGTTACACATACAAGGAATCTAACTTGGTGAAAGGTGCATAACAATAAACAAAAACAAAAAACAGAAATCATTTAAAAATATAAAAATTTACAATAAAAATATGTTGAACAAACAAATAACAGTACTTTAAAACAAGTGTATTTTCAAAGTGTATTTGAAGTGAAGTATTTGAAGTGTATTTTAATAGAAAAAAAAGATGTACAAGAGTGAGTACCAGATTTACAGATGTGTTGTGTTGCAGTGCAGATGTTGCATACATTTGATGCATCCCTGTTTTACAGTCAGTACATCTGTATGCCTCAGAAGGGATTTGTGGAATATTAGGAGTAATCTAACATTGTTAGTGGTTTGTATTGGTTTATATAATTCATAGGCTCTTGAATGAATGGGAGAGTAGAGTGTGCAGTAAAGTTTGTCTACTTTATTCATCAGCAGTTCTGATCAACAACTTGAGATAAAGACCCAGGAGAAACCTGTGGGATACACAACCTTGATGTACAGGAGGCGTTGACTTTCAATGGACAGCATTTCAAGCTATTTTATATTGTATATCATTTTGTAACTATTTTCAAGCAGAAAATGTCTAGATTTTTGTATGACTATTTTAATGGAGTAAGTGCAGGATCACGGTGGAGCAGTAGCTGAGTTAGAAGAGAGCTGTGAGTGCAATACATTGTTTGGCATTTCTTTGTGCAATAGTTCCCGAGTCAGACAGCAATACATGTGTTGGGTTCAATGTACAGCAGTAGTGTTGGACAAAATGCAGACTGCCTCCAGTTGGATTCATTGTCAGTGAGAGCTCTGGTTTTTATGAATTAACATTTAATTCATGTTGTTTACTTCTGAATTATATGCAATACTGTCATGCAATGTTTTTACTACTTTTAAAATGACTATACATCAATAAATAAATGATCATGGCGAGTTTCCTGGTAATTTAAAGTCCAACAGATATCAATTTATTCATTCATATTTCCTTCATGTTGTTTACACTTTACATATTGGCTGGTCTGTTCTATATGAGCATCGTCTTCATGATAGTATCGTTTTAAAATAACAAATAGAGTTGTATTGACTGAGCAATCTCTTTGAAAGAACTGAAATGAAGAGTTGGGCTATTTCCAGAGCATTACATCCCAACAACATAGAGGAGGTTATAATAAATAGCAAAAGATACAGTTTGGTCTTCAGAGTCAGTTTTCTTCATTAAGATCACAAATATTTACAGTTTAGTTCTTGGACCGATAGGCTGGAACAATGTCCATTTGTAAAATGATGCACCGGTGATATATTTCAGGACAAAGTGTACATTAAACCTGTGGGATACACAATCTAACTCTGATTGTGGGGTGTTATTGTTTTCATGTTTGTGGGGATGTAAATGACAAATAAGCACACTCAAAAGGTTCTGATGAATGCTTGGACTGAAAATGGGCAGTGGCTTCTCTGACCAGCTGGTCTTGTGTGTTGTGCCAGTTCACGCTGGGAGTGACGGAGGAGCAGCAGGACATGATCCCACCCAGCACCAAGTCCCTGCGACAGCGCCGCTGTGGCCACTGCCTGCTGCAGGTAGCCCCCACACAGCACGCCATCATGTTCATATGGATTAACACAGGTAGAACTAGGGCAAGAGTTCTGAGGCAGAAAGAGTGTTAACTTCTGTTGGCATGGTTGAAAGTTATTTTGAACAAAAAAATTAAGAATAAAAAAAGAAACACTTTCTGTTTGGTCAATTTCTATTCTTGACTTTATACTTTAATCTTGTTGTATTTGTGAGTGAAGGTTCAGTCTCGACTGAGGAAACAGTAATTTGTCAAAACAAAAGTTTAAACTCAAGGGCCACTTATTTGTGTCTCGGGCTTTCAACCAGATCTCGTTCAGCAGACAGCATCTCAGTTGTCAAGTATGGAACTCCTTCATGTATTTGAAGTAATACCATAAGTTACAACAGTCGTAGTACAGGGCCTTGAGTTCAGTGGTTTCTGAGCCTGGTGGGTGGGTGGATGGATGGATGGATTGAGAGATATATATATATATATATATATATATATATATATATATATATAGATCTATATATATATATATCTATCTAGATCTATATATATACATATATATATCTATACATATATATAGATATAGATATAGATATATATATATATATATCTATATCTATATCTATATAGATATATATATATATCTATATATCTATATATATATATATATATATATATATATATATATATATATATATATGACCATATGTATATATATATATATATATGTATATATATATATATATATATATATATATATACATATATATATATATATATATATATACATATATATAATAATAATATATATATATATATATATATATATATATATACATATATATATATATATATCTATATATATAGATATATATATATCTATATATAGATATATAGATATATATATATATATATATAACGAGATATATATAGATATAGATATATATATATCTATATATAGATATATATATATATCTATATATAGATAGATATATATATCTATATATATATCTATATATATCTATATATCTATATCTATATAGATATAGATATATATATCTATATCTATATCTATATAGATGGATGGATTGATTGATATATATATGAGATTATGATTGATTTTCTGTAGACACGGTGTTGCAATTTGTCTTCTCTCTGTGGTAACAGTCTAGCTCTCGTGCTGAAATGTGACACTCAATGTTGTACAGTACTTCTCCAATCCCTCAGTGGTATAGAATAACAGATGGGTTGCTAAGCAGCACAGTTCTATGTTACACACCTGTACTACCTCCAGTGAACACAGATGGTCATATGAGCCAGCAGGTCACTCACTGTGTACAGCGATGTAATGTAAACGTAGGCGGGAGTTTAACCCTTCTATGAGAAATGAAGACACAGGATTGGAACCTGACTCTCAATCAGATTGACAGGTCTTTTAAAACCTGTTCCACCCGACGGCCCCACATCCCCTTGGTAAAAACTTTGGGGTTCCCCCTGGGAGAGAAGACACTAATCAAGAACAAATATAATGATGTTGCCTATCAGAATAACAAAAACAATCCGGGCTACAAGCTCATGTAAGCCATTTTTACATGCTCCAAACACAACTAAACAAGACCAACCAAATGCATAACCAAATATTCATATTCATATCTCGCCAGCCACTGGACTTGCTGAGCATATGTCTCCCTTGCTCGAGTTAGCTTTATGCTACATAGGCTTGCGACCACGCAAACGAACGCCAACAAGACAGGGATTCTGCACATAGCACTCAAATCCCTATAAACCACAGCCTCAGAAAGATACCAGCCAAAGAACACCAGCCTCAGACAATTATGAAACAGCAACATAAGTTAAAAAGCCCCTTACCTCATCATGAAAACGCTGTAAAAACACATGAATTACGCTGCTGCTGTACTGAACTAAGCACAAAGGAACCAAAGAAAGAAAAGAAAAGCAAGCTTCTGTGACTGACAATTTACATATGGGGGTATGGGAACCACCTATCTTATTGCCCAATCACATTTGCATCTGCTTGGCCTGACTGACTCTTATTGGCTAAACAGTGCTGTCTATCACATGTTGGCCGGCTTCCCTGTATACTCCTATCTCTGCACGTTAAGAGGATGTCACACTCGGCTCTGTAAACCATTCACAGAATAAATAGCAGCCTTTTTACTCTCCAGAACTCTGATTTTGAGAACAAAAATATGCATTTTATAGAGATTTCAGAGCAAAAAACATTATTTTGGTTTGGCATAGTGTATGTTACTGCTGTATATGATGTATTAAACATAATTAGTGAAAAAAGAAGTGAAATATATAGTTTTGGTAAAATAAATAAAAGAAAATATTATTCAATAAATCCTAATTTTCAGAGGATTGTTCTAACCTGTCTGTACTAAAAACTCTTTCATGGTTTTCTGCTTCACTTTATTCAAAGACAAACTGTGCAGAGAGAGTGTTCACATATTGTGATATGATATAAAAAAGGTTTAAACCTGCAACTGCATTATTCTAAAGTGATGATCATCCTGAAAGTGCTTTTTGTTTAGGCGAAACTGAAATATTTTAATTTTTTCTGTGTTCCATCTTCATTTACTTTTAACCAGTAACATATATACTGATATTTACACATTACTTACAAATCTCAGAGTTATTACCTTTTATAATAACACCAAAAGTATTCAAATAGACCTTGTGGTTGCAGAGTTGTACTCATTTTAGTATGTGCATGCTTTTTTCGTGCGGAGACCACAAAAATAGGTTAGGGTAGAACAGGTTAATCCAGACTCACACCAGAGAAATCTAATCTAGATGCAGTGTTTTCTGATGCTGTGTCACATTTATTTTGAATTCTAAGCAGCAAGAAAAGCCGTCTCTAAGTACAGGTCATTATTTCAACCTAAATATATTGAGCTTGTAAAGCCACACACATTTTGAAAGAAAAATCTTAACTCAAGGTCCATTTACTAGCTTTTGGAGCTTTCAACCACATCTCTCAGTCTGTGTCAAAGGTCAACATAATGTGTAAAAAGCATATCGCTCCTTCAGGATCAACAACTATAAAGTGTAATTCTGGTGTGTTCTGGACCAGTTGGTCCTCAGCTTCCATCATGAACGGACATGATGCATACATTCATGATGCAAAGAGGGAAAGGTGTTCCTATTGTGACACAAAAACAAAGATACTTCACCAGATACAACTGCAGCAAAAAAGTGTCTGCGTATTTCCGTTGTGAATATCGCAACTGTAGATTATCCATGTGCTTTGTGAGAAGCTCAGGTCTAGTTCCAGGTTGTCCTCTCCTCACACTGAGGTAAACCTCCTATATGCCTGACTTTGTGTTCTGTTGCCGTGGCGATGAGATCTCGGTAGCTCCTTGGATGTTGTTCTGTACACAGAAACACAGAGCCAGACCCTTTCCTCAGGGACATCATGTGTCCCGGCTCAATGAAGGTCTATACAATATCTCATGCAGCTGGTTTCCCAGGCTGGAGAGCAACAGCGGTTATTCATTTCTTTAGTTTTCACGCCAATAGATTTCAACAGAACACGGACTAGTTCAAACCAACAGGGTTCAACTTTACGCTTTCGCTCCACATAGCATATTGTTTATTTTTTAAATATGTATGTTTCATCTAAATACAATGACCTTTGATCCAAGCAGCAGCCAATGAGATCAAAGCACTGCCAGACGTGTCAGCACTGTGTCCGGCGGTACGACCATCACTGCCCCTGGATCGAGAACTGTGTCGGCGAGAGGAACCACCGCTGGTTTGTGTTCTACCTGGCCGTCCAGCTGCTGGTGCTGCTGTGGGGGCTGCACATTGCCTGGTGAGTACAACACCGAGCCAATCCCCTGTGCTGGCAGCTCAGCACTACAGCTGCAAAGCCTCCACAGATGGCTTCTCTCCTGCTTGTTTCATCAGGACGGGTTTCAGTTCGGCACCCAGCTGGCAGCTGTGGCTGCGGACCAACGGCATGCTGCTGACCGTGGTGGTGCTGGTGGCTCTGCTCTCGCTGATCGTGCTGCTCCTGCTCGGCTCCCACCTTTACCTGGTGTCTCTCAACACCACCACCTGGGAGTTCATGTCGCGCCACCGCATCTCCTACCTGAAACACTGTGGTGCTGATGAAAACCCCTTCGACCGTGGCACCTTCAACAACCTTTGGGGTTTCTTCTGTGTGTGGCGCACAGTGGTGTGGGAACAGGTGTACTTCAGGGAGGGCAGCGACCAGGTCTAGGATTACATGACATTAACAGACTAAAGGGATTTCACTCAGAAGCAACCTCTCTGGATTATGGGATCAGACACTTGACTGCAAAGTTGGGAGATGAATTATGCTTGTGTGCAGTTTACCTTTATAAAGACACTTGTGTTGTTGTCTTTAACATCTCTCCTCTTAGTGGCTCGTCACTGCAGTGTGGTTGGAGTCCACGCTTCCTGTTGTTCAACCAACAGGCTACGAGCACTACAGCCCTATTCAAACAGTTGTTTACAGCCATTCAAGGATTCAGTAGCATTCCTAGCCCTTTCCTGTCCGATGTTCAAGCTGCGAGTGAAGCTAGTTGTAAAGCCCCCTTTGTTCCTGCACCCACATCCCACCTGACCCTCGCTCAGCTGTGAACATTGTACACCCGACTGTTAAATCATTTTCAAGTTTACTTTTAATACATGTCAAATATTGCATAAACATTTTATACAAAAAAAAAGATATACTTGTTTTAGGTGCATGTGTAGACAATCCAGATGTGTGATTGCTATGGTTTCTCTGTTCACTCACTGCAGTCAGATCCTGATTGACAGGTTCAATAACTGGTACATTTGTTTTTACTGTAGAAGGATGAAGATCCTGTTCTCGTTCATGTGATTGCTGTAATAGCTGAGTCGTGTTTAACAGGGTCCTCGTGCTTCAACAGCTTCACTCTGAAAAGCAGAAGCTGAGAGAACGAGTTAAGTCCTTTTTTAGTTGATTTGAAATATGACGGTAGCTATATATTGATTTTGGAATTTAATCCATCCTTGATGTACAGGAGGCGTTGACTTTCAATGGACAGCATTTCAAGCTATTTTATATTGTATATCATTTTGTAACTATTTTCAAGCAGAAAATGTCTAGATTTTTGTATGACTATTTTAATGGAGTAAGTGCAGGATCACGGTGGAGCAGTAGCTGAGTTAGAAGAGAGCTGTGAGTGCAATACATTGTTTGGCATTTCTTTGTGCAATAGTTCCCGAGTCAGACAGCAATACATGTGTTGGGTTCAATGTACAGCAGTAGTGTTGGACAAAATGCAGACTGCCTCCAGTTGGATTCATTGTCAGTGAGAGCTCTGGTTTTTATGAATTAACATTTAATTCATGTTGTGTACTTCTGAATTATATGCAATACTGTCATGCAATGTTTTTACTACTTTAAAATGACTATACATCAATAAATAAATGATCATGGCGAGTTTCCTGGTAATTTAAAGTCCAACAGATATCAATTTATTCATTCATATTTCCATCATGTTGTTTACACTTTACATATTGGCTGGTCTGTTCTATATGAGCATCGTCTTCATGATAGTATCGTTTTAAAATAACAAATAGAGTTGTATTGACTGAGCAATCTCTTTGAAAGAACTGAAATGAAGAGTTGGGCTATTTCCAGAGCATTACATCCCAACAACATAGAGGAGGTTATAATAAATAGCAAAAGATACAGTTTGGTCTTCAGAGTCAGTTTTCTTCATTAAGATCACAAATATTTACAGTTTAGTTCTTGGACCGATAGGCTGGAACAATGTCCATTTGTAAAATGATTGCACCGGTGACATATTTCATACAGTGTGAACGGTAATTGATCCTACAGCTTGATGAGCATGAAAAAAGCGCCCGGCTTCCCTCAGGATCTGATGGACTTTGTAGTGTGTTTAAAGCAGCCAGAGACGACGTGAACCTGGAACCGTGGGGACAGGAAGAGGCCAGGGGAGTAGTTTCTCAGCTTCTGTTGAATCAGAAGAGCTTTATGGCAAATAAAAGTAGGTACAAACAGGAGCATCCTTTCACACTGAGTGAGGGAGTCCCTTTAGTCAACTCATGAAAGAGAAGTCAAAGTCAGCAAAGATTTCTTGTTGCTCAGCAGTGAGGATGCAGGGGGTCCGTGGGGGGGTGAGGACTGGCTTGAGACGAGTGAACTCCTCGTCGAAGTTACTGACGTCCTTCAGCGCTCTGATGACCGGCAGGAAGGGAGGCTTCATGTTTTTGGCCAGGAGAGCGCTCCAGTCCGTTCCCTGTCAACAGACATGAGGAGCAGGAATCACTAAAAACATCACACGGACAAAAAGCTGACATTCAGTATGCAGTCAGTGCTGTGAAAGATGCTCAAGTTGGTGTACAATCAAAATATATTCAACTGGTTCATTACCGCCCTGCCTCCGCCTAGCAGGCAAGTTGCAATTTACATCGTAATTTTCCCAAACATTTCTACATATACCTTTAAGAGGCGCTGGATTATTTACACAATATTACTTAATATTACAATAGAACTCTACTAGCTCATCTCTGCAGGGCAACCAGAGCTCAGAGTTAGAAAAAGGAATGAGATCAAATAGTCCTCTTCTGAAGCTGGAGTGCAGTTGTTTGTCCTGAGTTGGAGCTCTAAAGAATGAAGAGGTGTGTGGGGGTCGGGGGTCGGGGGGTAGCGCCTGGCTGGATAATGACCTGAAAGAATTTGTGTCTTTTGATCTCCGAGGCATCTTCCTCGCCTCCTCCCAGTCTCTTCTCAGGATTCTTTTGCAGCAGCTAAAACACAATGAAAGCAATGGAGAGGAGTTAATAAACACGAAAGATCATTCAGAGTGAGACATTTTGTCTAAAAGTATCACGAGAAAACTCCTGTAGAGAATTCAGATCCCTTTGTTGAGCCCACCTTTTGCATGAGGGACACAGACTCAGGAGAAAGGAAGCAAGGGTAGCGCACGTCATCATTGACGATGCTGTCAAACACCTCCTCCTCATCATCACCTGGGAAAGGAGACTGAGAGAGAACAGAGCAGCTGAGTCACTGCGTGTCTCGAGCTGAACATCTGATAAACTGGTAAGATCTGTAGACAGCTTCCAAAAGTTTGTCTTAAAACAATAATCACATTTTCTCATATACATGCAAGCCTACCAGCCGTGTGGCACTTCATCAGGGCCGGACTCAAGCTACTACGGTTCAAGCACAATAGAAATGGTATTATTCTTAGATTTTGACAGAGAGACCCGAAACAAGATGGGGCCTCAAGATCAAGTAAAAGTGCCGGAGCCACTATCGAGTGTCTAGAACATTGTGACAGTGTTGTAGTGATGAACCTACACCTACTTTATTGCGTAACCTGTATGATGTACAAATGCTGCTGTAGTGAAAAAATGTCCCCATGCGGGATTAATAAAGTATCCATCCATCCATCCATCCATCCATCCATCCATCCATCCATCCACACAGAATGACCTGCTGGTTTAACTGAGCTTCATGGGAGTGAAGACTGTTCTGGTTCACTCTCTTTCATTTAGAGAAAACTATAAAAGCTACTACACACAACAGCAGACTGAGAGGAGAGGAGAGGAGGAGAGGAAGTGACCCATTCATACTGACCTCCCCCACCAGCATCTCATAGACCAGGACCCCCAGCCCCCACCAGTCCACACTGCGGGTGTAGGTGCTGTCAGTCAGCACCTCTGGGGCCAGAAACTCTGGTGTGCCGCAGAATGTTGTGGTGCGATCGCCGTGGCCCATCCCTACACAGAGCACAGCCTTACTACGGACAGCACAGCCACTCGAGGTCGCCATGACAACATCAACACGCTGGATGACAGAAAACTACTGACACAAGTTCCTGTGTGCCATCAAAGGAATAGGTGTTCACGTTCCAAACCTGCACACTCTGAATCCTGTCACGAGATGAACGCTTCTATACCAACTATGAAATTATTGCCATGTCCTGAAGTTAAAAAGGTTACATAATTTTTCAGAGTTTAAAAAAAGACACCATGATCTTACCTTCTTTGCACAAGCCAAAATCTGCTATCCTGACAAAACCATCTGCATCCATCAGCAGATTATCCAGCTTCAGATCCCTGACAGACAGACACAAACCAACATGCAACATGCTGCCAACATGCAGCTGGTATGAAGCGATACTGTTCAGCCTGAGGAGGACTCACCTGTAAACTATGTGGTTTTGGTGTAGAAACTCCAAGCCGAGCAGCACACAGGCCGAATAAAACCTGAAACCAGAAAGAGGGATGAAATATAGCAACATCCTCTATTTCTGCTGCATGTCAGCTGACCTCACAGAGACGTGTGCTCACCGGGCCTGCTCCTCAGTGAAGATGCTGCTGTGAATGTGTGTCATGAGGTCTCCTCCGGGGGAGTAGGCCATCACAAAGCACACGTGGTCCTCAGTCTGGAAGCAGCCGTACAGGTTGACCAGGAAAGGATGCTGGGAGGTGTTGATCACTTCAAAGATCCTCTTTTCACACATGAGGCTGAACACAAACACACAGGCATGTTTGTAGAGAGGTCAGCTTTTTTCAAAAATGCCTAAATCTACCCAGCATAAATGATCCCTTTTTATTCAGGTTATCATTACTTTATGACAAAACACTTCACTTGTGAAGAGATGGTTACTGATGAAAATGCTGTCTCTTTGGAACAATTGGGTATTTTTGTATTCTTTAAGTACGAGACAACAACTTGTTGCAAGTTCAGTTTTACATTATGAAATTAAATTTGCTTGTAATAGTAGCCCATTAATCACATTATTCCAGATTCAATTCTCAGACAACACAGCTCATCAATGCTTTGCAGACAGACTACAAACATCCCTTGCTTTCACTCAGCCTATTTCTGGCCGGATAAAGTTGAATTAGCGCTGACAAAATGTTCACTGTGATGAATTCACTCTGTCAAGTCTCTGTAAATTAATTTTCATACTTTAGTGACGTGAACTGAAACCAATGGCTGGCTGCAACATACTGCTAGAAACCAAGCTGATAGCTTAGACAGTAGTATTCAGCAGCATCCATTATAGGAGCAGAACGTCCTCCAGTGGCCTGGACCAGGTGAGGTTAGTGGGTTCTCCAGCTCTCCGTGGGATAATAGAGGGCGTGGTCCGGTATAGCAAAGCTGGCTCACTTTTAATTGGGAAGATCACCGTGGTAACAGATGCTGCATGCTAACCTGCTCCAGAACAGGTCAAAAGAACCACTTTGCTGTTCCAAGCTTCCAATGTGTCCACTCTATAGTTTACCACACTAAATACTATCAAAGTATCAAACTGTCAAGAGCTTTCATCTGTAGAAATCATACCTAGCTGAAAGCGTTTACACTCGTATTCCTCACTGTAGCTCATGATGACTTTATGATGATAATTAGAAATAAAAATTATATAAACTGCTGACATCTAGTAAAAAAAGAATCTACACACTAATTTCGCTCCCGTGACTAACTGCCACCTTTCACCCAGATAGACCTCGTCAGGCATCAACTACTTTCCTCCTCCTCCGGCTGCATAAAGTCTTCCATTACTTTGAACTATTTATCAAACAAACAAGAACAAATACTCACTCTATACAACAGAATGTTGAAAATACCAAACGCATTTAATATGACATATTTAAAAAAATACAGACTATTACTGATTTCACATAAAGTACTTCACTCGTGGCATGACTTAACAGCTCACATGAACGTGAGTTAACAGAGCCAGTTGATGGCAGGTACCCAGGATCACTGGGAAGCCAGGTAACCCAAGGAGAGCCGGCCCCTGCAGTCACATATTCACACGGAGGAATGTGTGACTCTAGAATCGGGTTTCAAGGGATGCTCACCTGTCAACTTCGTCCCGCGTTACGATGTCTCCTTTCTTCAGGGCCTTGATGGCGTACAGTTTGCCTGACTTCTTATTCTCTGCTAGCAGCACCTTTGATCAGTTACAGGAGAAATGTTGGAAGGTATGAAGATATGAAGGTTAATATGAATCATAGTACTTGGGTGCTTTTTCTGATCAAAACATTTTTACAGGTGGAACAAGTTAGTGGAGATGCGTACCTTACCAAAGTGACCTCTCCCCAGAACTGAAATGCAGCTAAAGTCTTCCATCTGGAGTCCTTGGTCCCTGCTGCGTGACGGGACAGACGTCAACACACACTCTGAACCTGAAGAGTTGCTTCCCTGTTGTTTTCCAACTGTTTTGTGCTGTCTGCACTCATCGCATGAATGAAAGAACTACTAAATGTACATTCTTTATGAGCAGAACTTTAAATGCTATCCAGCTTAGCAAAGAAGAAAGAAAGAGACTTTTCTTAGCAGCTACACTGTGAATATGATACTTGTGTATGGAGATTACAGTGTGGTGTACATAGATGTAAGCTGTGAACTTCACCCAAGTCAGTCAGTCAGTCAGTCAGTCAGTCACTCTCTCTCTCTCCCTCTCCCTCTCTCTCCCTCTCCCTCTCCCTCCCCCCCCCCCCCCCTCTCCCTCTCTCTCTCTCCCTCCCTCTCTCCCTCCCCTCCCTCTCCCTCTCTCTCCCTCTCTCTCTCCCCCTCTCTCCCTCTCTCTCTCCCCCTCTCTCCCTCTCTCCCTCTCTCCCCCCTCCCTCTCCTCTCTCTCTCTCTCTCTCTCTCCCTCTCTCTCTCTCCCTCTCCCTCTCTCTCTCCCCCCCTCTCCCTCTCTCTCTCCCCCTCTCTCTCTCCCCCTCTCCCTCTCTCTCTCTCTCTCCCTCTCCATCATCATACTCCCAAACGTAATGATTCCAAACAAGGCCCAACGTGTCCACAGTGCTCCTCGGAGGACTTACTGTGGAGGTGGATGGGTTGAGGGATGTTGCTTGTTCTCACCAGGACACTGGTTTCACAGACAACAGAGATTAACTGACACATCTGATTCACTCAAACAAGAAACAAATGAAGCAACAGAAACATCAGGACTGACACAAAACCACTGCTCCAAGTCCTGACTTCAATCTGAAAATGATACAAAGTTCATATTCTTGGCCATTCAGCCCGTGTGTTCCTGGTATTAATCTTTGTCTGACTCCTCTGGCTCTTCAGCTGACTTGCTTACCGGTGGAGAGTCTTTGGTGCTCTTTCTGGTGTGATGTGGAGATCTGCCGGGTTGTTCCTCATTAAAATTTAGACTCACCACAGCAGGTTCTCTGGAAACAAGAGGAAGAGCTACGTCACCATTGTGCTTGTGCTGCTGTTAGCGTTATTGACTACCTTCAGCGATGTACCTTGAGTTTATAAACTTCTTTGAGTAAAATCTCCACAACACTCAAACTCGGGTTACTGTCTCAAAACCGCCTATACGTGCTGTAAAATAAAACCAATGTCTGCTTATCAAACCACAAGTCCTAAAGAACTAAGTAACTAAGATATTAAAGGCCTTTGTGCTTGGGTTTTTTGCATTGTTAGGCTTTCCTCTTGCAGCGGGAACCTCCTAAGACACCATGTGGAATACTCCTCATACCACTCCGAGACCCGTTATTATGTTATTACCGCTTTAACAGTTTTGTTTCAATGCTTTCATTTTGTGTAGTCTAAAAATGATTTGGGTTTTTCTATGTCACTCATTTTTCAGGTCTTCCTTTTATCTTATTTCACAGATACGAGAGACGGTGTATGTGGGACTGAGTCCAAATAAACTACAGTGTGTGTGTTGATGGTGATGAAGGAACATGTCACCATAGCAACAGTGAGGCTCATTGATGTGTTTTAATGGAGCTCTATGGGCAGAGGAAGAAGAGACATCCACACAGTAGATACTCTGTTGGTTTGGGTCTTCACATGAGATTTATTGACAATAAGAAAATATAGATCATCACTGATGTTATCCTTAAATCATGCTTATTTTTATAACCTCACATATTCTTATTATACAACCACTGTGTCTTACTTCTCATAACTCTGAATGCAGGTCAGTGATAATGTCGCTATGAGCCCTCCATTCTCTCTAGTCTCAGATATCATGAGTGGTGGAAAGTTACGCCAAGAAGTTACCAGCTCTCTTTTGTAACAGCTCTTTCATAGATGTGACAAAGAGGTTTCTGGGTTGCGGTATAGACACCACAGAGCCTTACCGTGCTGGAGTGGTGCTGGAGGAGGGGGGGGTGGTGTTAGGGCTTGCTAATGGAGGGCTCATGGGCTCCAGGGAGCTGCAGGGAGGCAGGATGCTCATCATCAAACGGCCCCATGTGGCAAAGTTCATGTTCATCTGGGCAGCACGCAGGAAGTCCTTCCCTGTGGGGACAAAAGAGATCAAATCTGAAAACTTTAATATGCAAGTAGTGAGAAAGGAAAAACTATGTTTGGAAAAAAATCTATCTGATTCACCTTTTTATGTTTTAATTAGCAAACTAATTTTAATTAGTTTATTTCTATAGCACATATCGTACAAAGGGGCAATTCAGTGTGCGTTACATAAATTAAATAGAAAAGGACAATCCATTCATGAAAATATGATTGAAAGTACATAAAATGGTAATTAATCAGAGAGTAATATGATTATACGGTAAGCAATGTAAATAGATTATAAAAACTCAATCATAGGTTTCAGCGGTTTTAACCTCGGTTTAAAATTGCTACCACAGAAGGGTGTTTAGTAATTGCTTTGATATGGCTGGTGATGGTGAGATCTCACAACATCAAGATTTCTTTATTTATTGTGTTTGGCAACAAAGAGAAGACCACTATTATTGGTTAACGACTCCAATCTCGGTCTCTAAAAAACTCAGTTTTGTACTTTAGATGCAGAAACCTCATTATTTATCGGCTCTAAACAATGACGCATTGGGCTGAAGTCGTCAGGTGAGAGGGCCAGATATAAAAACAGTATCATCTGCATAACTATGATAATCCATGTTGTTGTTCTGTAGAATTTGGAAGGCAGTATGTAGAGCTTAAACAGAAGAGGTCTGAGAACTGTTCCCTGGGGGTTCTGGATGTCACAGACTGGTAACTGCCAATGGGGACAAAGTAGCTCCGGCCTTCTAAACAAGACCTGAAGCAAATAAATAATTTCCCCCTTTTCCAACCTGTCCAGCACTATTCTCAGATCTAGTGTCAAATGCCACACAGAGTAGAACCAGAACTGATAGATTACCTGAATTAGTATTCATCCAAATCATTTAATTTTAGAAGAGCTGTTTCAGTACTGTGGCGAGGTCGGAAGCATGATTGTAATCTTTCCAAGTGACCACATGAGTTCAAGAAATTGCTGAGTTGACAAATCTTTTCTCTATGATCTTAGCTATGAAATGAAGATCTGAGACAGGTCAATGGTTGTTGAAACACATTAGTATCCAGAGTTCTCTTGTTTTGAGAGTGGTTTACTTGCAGATATTTTTTGTGACTTTGGGAAAGTACCTGATAGCAGTGAGCCATTTATTATTCTCTGCAAATCACTTTTTCAAAGTTGAAAAATGTTTTTAAAGAGTCGATGATTGAAGATGTCAAACTCTTTCCTCTAGAGTTACCTGGTTAAAGGATCAAACTGTAACATTATAGTCAACTTATTTCTAGGTGGTCAAAGATGGCATGTTTTCATGGCATGGCATAGTTTAGAGTTAATAGTTTAGATTTTCTTTTTTGGGGAGGTTGTAAACGTCAATGGGATTTTTACATTCGATTTTGGATTACTGCAGAAAATAAGTTCTGTGGCGAACAAACGTTTATGATACTTACACGTTTTCTTCATCAAGATCATTTTCACAAATCAACATAAAGTAGAAAGCTAACGTTAGGCTATCAAGGAACTCCACCAGTCACATGACTTCACGTCTCCACCACTCTGCTACAGGAGGACTAGTGTTCTAGAGAGGACGTTTAGTCTCATTCAGACTTTTTAAGACACGTAAAAGCTTCTAAATTCATCAGAGGGGTATTTACTAACCTGTTTTAAAATCGCAGAACAAAACGTTAAAATCTCTTCAGCTTGTGTTAATCACAGACATCTCTCATAAATGTACCTTTTCTTAACAGAAACAGAGCTAATTTAAGCATCAGGTGTAATCAGTCCTTAACCATAACGGAAGACCTGCTAACGTACTGAGAGACCCAAAACCAAGCTGGAGCTTCGAGTGGGCCTAGCTTCTTTCACATGTCACGAGAGACCCAAAGTGTCAAGTAATGCAAAACGTTCTTGGGCATAATTGTCCAATTTATTATCTATGTCGATGTTAATATCCCCAGTTATGATCCAAAAGTTGTAAACCATGGTGATAACTGACAGTAGTTCAGCAAAGTTGTCAATAAAATGTGTATCTTGGAGGTCTTTTAGTGGTTAAAAATAAAACTATTGGCAGCAGCCTTCAGGAGAGAACTGAGGTATTCCAAAGAGATCAAATTGGTGGTGTAATCTCTTTGCATTGGAATGAAACTTTAAATAAAGTAGCTCCTCCTCCTGTCTTGCCAGTTGGGCAGGTCTTCATAAAACTGAATGTTACTGCTGCTGTCTCTTTGAGAACAGTACCTCTACAGCCTTCTGCTAACCAGGTCTCAAGAAGAAACAGTTATAATCTCATTAACTAAAAATTATTTGCTGACTAAAATTCTGATATTAAGTAGAGCTTGCATGAGAGATCATAGGGGCCCTTTGGGCAGTCTTGGTACAGGGAAAAGATTAAACTAGTTTACCTTATAAATTGAATACACTTGATTCCTTTTATTTCTAAATCAACACCGGAATAAAGCACAGACGGTCCAAGCCCCTTAATAAGTGTACCGGTGTACGAGGTGGGACCACTGTGATAGGGACTAGGACCAGTGGGTGGTACATGAAAGCACCTGCGCGGCAGCTTAGTTTAAATCAGTGTTTCTCAAACTGTGGGGCGCACCCCTCTAGCGGGGCGCAGTGGTATGACAGGTGGGGCGCAGAGCGAAATGCAGAATATTTTTATTTCAAGAACTTTATTGAGAACTTTACATATTACAAAAGTACAAAGTACACAGACATAAAACTTGCTGTGTTCACACCAAAATATGAATATTCGCACCGCTTTACTCACGTGAGTTTACTCGCCAGACTATTTGTGGTTATTTCGCTTCATTGCGCTAGACGCACCGGAGAGGGGGGCGTGGCTTATCTCCGTAGAAATAGTTAATTTCCGCCATCCACCGTGGAATAAATAACCACTAGTTCTGCTTTGTACATGTTGTGGAAGTCCCACAAACATCGGAACATCAGACGCCCTCGTGTCTGGGTTCATAACATCATCCGTAGCCGCACACAGCTTCTCAAGGATCGGGATGACTGCCGCTTCCAGTCTATCAACTTCTCCTCCATAGTTTCTCGCAAGATGGCAATGATGATGGGCGGAGCTTCTCAACGCTGATTGGCTTTAAAGACACAGCGTCACGCGAATGAGGCGAATTGTTCGCGTTGCGTCATTCGCGCCGTCCGGTGGAAATTCGCGTTATTCACGTCTGTGCAGTGACTTTGTATGTAATCTACTCGCGCGAAAAATTCGCAGCGCTTTTGGTATGAACACAGCAGTCATTAATGGCGAAATGCCTGTACTTTCATGTAAATGTTTACGTTACGCCGTTAACAGGTTACGGTTGTGCATGCGCGACGGCCAAGATCGTTGGCGTCTCAAGGTGTGTTCACACCAAACGCGGCGCGAATTTTTCGCACGACCAGATTACATACAAAGTCAATGCACAGACGCGAAATGGTTGCGAAAAAGCAAATTTTCGGCGTTTTCGCGCGAACTCGGCGAATGACGCATAATTCGAATAATTCGCTTATTCGCGTGAGTTGAAATTTTTCAACTCTGGCGAAAAATTTGCGTTACACTGAGTTGCGAAAGCCAATCAGCCGTTGCTGATCAGAAACTATGAAGGAGAAGTCGATAGTCTGGAAGAGGAAGTCCTCCAGACGCAGCTCCTGGAGAAGCTGTGTGCGACTACGGATAATGTTATGAAACATGAGGGCGTTTGATGTTCTTCCACAACGTGTACAAAGCAGAAATAGTGGTTATTTATTCCACGGTGGATGGCAGAAAGGAACTATTTCCATGGAGATAAGCCACGCCCCCTCTCCGAAAAAGCGAAACAACCACAAATAGTCCGGCGTTGCGAATATTCGCAACGCTTTTGGTGTGAACACACCACGCGAATGACGTTACGCGAAATTTCGCGCCGCGTTTGGTGTGAACGCACCTTCACACGGGCGTTCTGCTTCCCTTCGCCACATCCTACCTCTGTGAGATCGGCTGCTCTCCTGTTGCCTCTCTCCAAACAAAGTACAGATCTGAGATCAACATGGAGCCTGGATTGAGAGTGGCCGTATCAAGTCTGACACCCCGTTTTAAAAAGATTTGTAGTGGACAGCAGGCTCACTGCTCCACTAATACGGATACAACCTGATGGCTCACATATCTGACCTCATCTGGTTTGGTTCTGCACAGGTTGCCCGTTTTTGTTGTTTTGAAAAGAAATGCAGTGTAAAACTCAGTAAAACTGTCAAATATTTGAACTTGTTTTGTTTAGTTTTTCACAGGTTGCACTTTATTGTTATTATCTTGAAAATATGATCAGTGCAAAACAGGTTAATTGCAGCCACAATAAGCTATGTTTTGCCAAATATTAGTTATTTTTTGGACAGATAGAACTTTATTTGCATTGTTCTAACAAAGTGATTGCACATTTTGCTTTTGTCTGATGGAGCAATCTGGTTTACTTGAAAGTGATTGCAATTTTCTTTATCTATTAGTTGAAAAAGCACAGATGGAGGAGTCACAAAATGTTGCTATTTCAATAAAAATTCAACATGGACCATTTTGTTACAATTTTGTTGGCATGAACATTTTTCTTCCTCCAAAGTGGAGCGTGACAGAAAAAGTTTGAGAACCACTGGTTTAAATAGAGACCATCTGCACTGAAAACATGTCCCCGTTCCAAGTAGAGATTCAAATTGTCAATTTAGTACGTCGTTGGTGTTGCATGCAGACGAGAAGCAGGTGTTGAGGCTGAGCGGTCTACTGAGCGGAGTATGAGCTCTGTGGACTCATTCAGGCTTACAATCAACATGTGAAAGTGATCAATGGACATAAATATAGGCAAATACCACAGTCTTAAAAAAGATCAAATTATGCTTCTTGGAAACTTGGGAGGTGTAAACTGATCATCCAAGTTATAATGTTTATGTCAATTTTTATCACTGAGTTTTTTAATGTTTGGCTATGCGCCGTTTTATAATGATGAAATTGATTGGTTGGTTGTTAGTATGATGTCGCCTGGTCTCTTTACTTCAAGGACCACATTCAAAATATGTCTTAGAATCATCCTTGACATTTTTGTAGTTGTGACTTAATGCTTCTCCTTCTGACAACAGTAAACTAAACCAAAACTGTCAGAAACAAGTCTGACTACTAACAATACTTAATAAACAAATAAATAACATCTCAAGATGCAATGCAATATGAATAAATGTTGTTACCTTTTTCTTTAGGGAAAATTCTCCTCTGCCTCTGGAGTTTGGAGCGCCGCTCAATGACAGGATTGACAAATTTCACCTGGAAACAAACAGAGGAGCTGTTTATGATTCATGTATTAGACTGATGCAGCATTAGTAATGGTGGACCTGTACTTGTACAGCACTTTTCTAGTCTTCCGACCACTCAAAGTTCTTTAACACTACATGACATCATTCCCCCATTCATACACTGATGGGAGGAGCTAAGGTGCCACCTGCCCATCAGGAGTAGCTAGCATTCACACACATTCACACACCGTAGGCACAGCTACGGGAGACATCAGGGTTAAGTGTCTTGCCCAAGGACACATGGACATGGACTAGTGGCTGTGTCATAGGTAAAGAAATATGAACTGCTTAATTCCCTGCTGCTCACACCAATAATGGAAAACAAATGATAAATAAACATAAGGACACGGATTAGAACTTTTCGTTTTTATGGTGAAACAATAATAATATAAAAAAAACTAAGTTTGAATTTATTTGAAAAATTACATCAAATCTGTAATGAGAAAGGCAGTTCCAATATGTGGGTGGCAAACTATGGGCGCTAATATTAAAAGGGAAGGTCCATTATGTATTTTATCGAGAATATGACATATTTATGTTTTGAGGTTTGACGTATTTAAATCCAAACATTCAAGTAGTAAGAGTACTTATGTTTTAGTGTCAAAATTCCATTTTCCCTTCTAAAAACGTGTTCCCACGCGACCTGATGTAGGTTTCTGCGTAATGACGTTGCTCCATATATCCTGATCCATAGTCCGTGTATTACATACAGTAACTTTGATGGCGGTACCGGCAAGTTAAGCAATGTGCTGCTGAGTGGACGCCACGTTAGTTTGGGTCAGAAAGTCACACAATACCACAAAAACTCTTGGATCGAGGAAGCGGTAGACCACCAACTACCGAGTTGTGCAAGGTAAAGTTACAGTTTTTGTGGATGGAGTCCGGTGGCTTTGAAGAGAATGACATAACAGCTTCAGTTCTCCGTTAGAAAAGGCTCTCTGAGGGCAATTAAAGCAGTAAAAAGAAAAAAAGCACCCTTTTTTTTTTTTTTAACAAACTAAAGCAGTTAGAGCACTCTCCTCAAAGGTAGAGCACTCTCCTAAAAAGTAGGGCACTCTCCTCAAAAGGTAGAGCACTCTCCTCAAAAGGTAGAGCACTCTCCTCAAAAGGTAGAGCACTCTCCTCAAAGCCACAGAGTCCATTTTACCTCACAGAAGATGGGAGTAGACATACAACTCCACTTCATATAATCCAAAATAATTATTTCAGTTATTTCCAAACTAAGCACAGCTAATGTTGACTCAGCTGGTGCTAGCATTCACAATATTCATAACTTTATTGATTAGCTATAATGTGGTAACCTAAGTGGCCGTTTTTATAAAAAAAAAAATGCAGAAAGACCTTGAGTCAACCTTTAAGTTGTTTATTATTTAGAGTTTGTCCAGTGACTTTTAAAGTAGTTTGATTATAAGAGACATGCAGATATCACAGTCTGAGGAAATAAACAGTCTGCAGGCTAGATATGAAAGCAAGAACCACAAGCTTTTCTTTTTGTTTGTTTAGTTTGGAATTTTCATTGCAGACTTTCTTTGTCATGAATTGTAAATTTGGAAGCACTGAAGCTGCATTATGAAAATGGCTTTGACATTTTTTTATTAATAACAGTTCCCACTTAAACTAGAAAGGTGCACTCAGATCTCCACTAGCTGTGTCTGCAACAACCACTGCTGTCATGTGATTGCGTGAATACAGTTCACAACGGGCTAACCCCCCCATCCAGACACCAATTGGCTCCAAGTCATCATATAAGACATGTCATACAATTTTGCCAAAAACAAAATTGAACTCAGGAGCTGTCTGCTGGTGTAGCAGCAGCTGAGTTGTGGCGATGTACTCAGCAGTGTGTTGTTCCGTTAGCGGTTAGCCAAACACACTATCCAAATCAGAACAATAGGAGCGCGCCAACTGTTTCCCCCCACTGAGTCTCTGGTCACAGAGTTAGGGGGTAAAAATCGATTCTTAATTGCATCGCAATTCTCTCTTGAACGATTATGACTTCATGCAGAAAACTCAATAATTGTAAATTTAAAACTCAATTTTCAACGTTATGATCACCTGTAACAATTCTATGACACCAGGCTGTCCGTTCCGTAATGCTGCCCCTGAACGCAACAGACTTAATACACGTGCGTCTTGTTTACTTTCTAAACTAAATACCAGCAGAGTTTTGGTGAGGGCGGCTGACCGACACCCCGGCTTACAAGATAACGAAGTATTTAGCTTCTTCTACTTCTTCCGCACAACTCGGTGAGGGGGAAGTGAATCACAAAATAGATTGCAATTTTTTTGCGCCCCTACTCAGTCATTGAGAATCAGAGCTTTCACGCTATGTTGCAGACTTTGGACCCGAGATCCAACATTCATCTCAACGTTTTTATGGACACAGTGAGACTCCACAACCAAACCAAGGCTGCAGCATGGAGTCAGAGAGGAAGGTAGAAACACAGAATCATGTAGTTTCACCACATGTTCCAGAAAGCAATATTTTATAAGAGCGGAATGCTCATTGCCTATACCATGAGGATTTGTTTGAAGAGAAGTCTATATTATGTATTAATGAATAAGAGCAGCTTGTTATGTCACATGACTCAGAACGTGCTGAATTATGTGTTTTTTTACTACCAAGATGCTGCTACAAGCCCAATTTAATGAATTTTATTGTTGGTTCTCTTTCCAATGGTTGGAAATATAACCCTCCAGTCTCTTCCATTTGTTACCAATATTGAATTATTAAAAGATAATGAAGTGAATTAATCTGTTTTTTTATTCATGAATCATTACAAATATGCAGTGTTTTAGCAGATAAACCCAGTAAAAAAATAATCATGTCTATAAAAATGTTGATGCATCAAGAAGAATTGATAATCGTTTTCTAATCCCATCGTAGCCCTCTGAATGGGATCGGGAGGTGCTGAGAGACTGCCAGCCCTACACAGCAGCACAGAGGTACTAAGCACTGTGCTGGTACTTCTGTTAGCCGTTAGCAAAAAAGACATTATGATCTGGACTTAAGTTAGATTATTATTGTCTGAATGGGGAGTTTATGGTTGACGGGAACATAGAGCTGGTGTGCACATTAAACACAGGGATCAAAGAGCCATTTATTGAGTGAGGAATAGATGGAAGATGTTTTTTTTTAAAATCAATAAGGCTTCCCCTTCATAAAGAACAAATCCTTTAAATTTCTTCATCAGGATCTGATTTTGAGTGACAAAAGTTAAATCCCTCCACCCCATTTTGGTCTCAAACTTGAGTTTTTTGTTTCCCCCACTGTGTCTCTGGTCACAGAGCAGCAGATGGGGGTCAGAGACTCACTCCACTATGTTATCACTTGTGGCCCCTACTGACTGGGGGCCACACACACACACACACACACACACACACACACACACACACACACACACACACACACACACACACACACACACACACACACACACACACACACACACACACACACACACACACACACACACACACACACACACACAGTAAGAACCTCAATGAAGAGGAGGCCCTGGGGCTCCAGCTGGAGACACATTCCATGTCGGTGGTTATCCAGGAAATCCTCCAGCCGCAGGAACTTCACCCCACTTAACGCTCGCCAGTCTCTCCAGTACACAGCAATTTCCAGCTCCCTGGACTAGATCACACACACACATTTTCATACACACTTAGTCTCATTTAATTATTTTTATTTTCCAAAAGACTGGATCATTAAATTTGGTGGAACAGACTTGAGAAAAAAAAATTATATTGTAAGACTTCTTTAGTGACACAAAAAAAAAAAGAGATACTCTTACCGTTTTGGAAACAGACTTTTTTGATACAGTAACTCAAATTCATCTTTAAATCAGGTTGTGTAAACTTCCTGCCATTAGTAAACTGACCTGTATGTGTCAAACCTGTGACTTCCCCTTTAAAAAGTAAAGACTTACGCTTAAACAGAGAGAATGTCAAAACCCAAGTCTTAAACTGGGATGCTGGATGTGTATGGGTTAAACCAGATTATGTCAGGGGATTAGCAGTGGGATTACATGAGTAGAGTTGGAGGCTGACAGAGTATCAAAGACATTCTTGGGGCCAGATGTCACAGCCCTGTGTCATTGTTCTTACGATGTTAACAGATGTTCCCCATGAGGGAAGATGGAGGACATGGCTAGCAGCACTGGTTAGTTACCACATGTACACGGTGTAGTAGTACAGGCATGAAGAGGAAGACAAGACCAGAACGTCATTGCATCTACTGGACTTTCCGACATAAGGAAAATCAATGGGCTGTTTCATGGTTAACTCATCTAGATGAATGAATAACCTTCTTGTTGCAAATAGAATACTGCTAATATTTTTGTATATACTTTGTAGTCAGCATTGATCAAACAGACAAGTGAAATGAAGCATTCTGCTGCACAAAATAAATTGATGTGAGGACAGCACGGACTGTTTAAAGAAGTACAGAAAAATGTAACTTGAATGCCACATACGAGTTTAATGATAATCTTTAGTAATTCTTTAAAAGCAAGGGAGAGAAATCTGTCAGCTGATAGAGGGTGGGGATCCACACATGCACAAATAGTTTAAAGTCTTTACCCAAAAGTAATTATATATTTATATATTAAGCTAGCAGGGAAGTTAATGACAAAAAGGTAGCTTTTGTTTACGGAAATCAACCTTTTATTCTTAAATTTTCCCCGGGCAGCAACATCATCACCCTCTATCAGTGAAAACATTTAATACAGTGCAAAAACTAAAATACAGACTGCTTTGAACTGGATTTGAAATACTGCTCTTTAGAAATTCAGTCACAGTGCTATATCACAGTCAGAGGACAGGGACTCAGTCAGTCATTATGTTTTTGTCATTGGAAAAGCAGGTTAGTGGAGTAGCCATGTGAAAAATGCAGTTCTGGCTCAGTTGTAATTTGAGTTGCTTGCTGAAGTGAAAGCCACTGACCCGTTCCAGTTCAATACTGAAGCTCTGGCCCCAGGCCTCTTTGCCCAGCTGTCGCCAGTGTGTGCGCCCCACTATCCTGTTGTCCACCTTCAGCACAGCACTGATCTCCGCTGAGACACAACACAAAGATACAAACGGATACAGGCTGTGAGGATATTATAAAAGAGAGAGAAATACAATGTCAGCTGCCAGAAAAACACAGCAGGGACAATTCTGATCACAGACACGTCCAGTAAGAAATTATATTCTTTTCAAGCTCAAATGTTTAGGAGGACAACCAGCCAGTCCAGCAGCCTTCAATTATTACTGTGAGCTCATGGCAATATTAAAGGGAAAACGAATACGTTGGTTCTATGATAAAACAAGTCATATGTCATATATTGTTATAACAAGAACAATTTTGGTATAAATGCAACAATTTTGTATCTGGCAAAGACTTCTTCATCTTGTGATGAAGTGAAAAGGATCTTCTAAAATGTCATGGTGGCAGCCATATGCTGCCATAATGAAGTACTCACATCGGTCACACAGGCGCTGCCCTAAACTTCTGATGGGCAGAGTTTCTTTTCAAATTATTTTGTTAGACTTGTAGAAGACCAAATTCATTTTAATGTTTTTGCTTAGTTAATTAATATAAATGTATGTAAATAAAGTTTCTTATAGATTGTGTGTTTCGTCAGGTTGAAGAACCACAGCGATCCAGATTTCATCTTCAGAAACTCATCAAAACCATGAATAGGCAATTGACAAGGGAAGCAAAATTGCCAAACAAAGAAAAGGTTTTAGTTGCAGTGTTGACTTACAGGACAGGTCCTCAGACTTGGTTGTCTTTGCACTGGCACTGCGTCCTGATAGGCCGGCTCTCACCTTCACAGACTTCCCATCTGAGAGGCTGACAGAGGTGGCCGAGATGCTGGTCACATGATCACGGCCCGGAACTAACTCCAACAGGTCTTGGCAGCCCATCAAACATACCGCCAACCGACCTATGGAAAAGCCCTTCAGTTTTCAATTCAGTCTTGGGAAAACATTAGTTTAAGTTTAATGGAAAACATTAATATGCTTGAGGAAGACAACCTTATTGTTCTGGATATCATAAAACAATGAGGTCAGATGAGAAGCTATTCAGTGGTGGAAGAGGTACTCCAACCTCTTATACAAGTCAAAGTACCAGCACAATAATGTATTACTACTCTGTAACAACTAAAAGTACAGTATTCAACATCCTACTTGGAGTAATGTCTACTCTCTGCTTTGTGAAGCCGGCCCGGCCACATGTGTGTCAGAGTCTCTGCTGTACTCCACTGGCTGTGCTCCACTACTTCACTAGCTGTGCTCCACTACTTCACTAGCTGTGCTCCACTACTTCACTAGCTGTGCTCCACTACTTCACTAGCTGTGCTCCACTACTTCACTAGCTGTGCTCCACTACTTCACTGGCTGTGCTCCACTACTTCACTAGCTGTGCTCCACTACTTCACTAGCTGTGCTCCACTACTTCACTGGCTGTGCTCCACTACTTCACTGGCTGTGCTCCACTACTTCACTGGCTGTGCTCCAATGGGTGTGCTCCAATGGGTGTGCTCCACTAATCCACTGGCTGTGCTCCACTACTCCACTGGCTGTGCTCCACTGCTCCACTGGGTGGGTGTGCTCCACTGCTTCACTGGGTGGCTGTGCTCCACTGGGTGTGCTCCACTAGGTGGGTGTGCTCCACTGGGTGGGTGTGCTCCACTGGGTGGGTGTGCTCCACTGCTCCACTGGCTGTGCTCCACTGGGTGGGTGTGCTCCAATGGGTGGCTGTGCTCCACTGCTCCACTGGGTGGGTGTGCGCCACTGGGTGTGCTCCACTAGGTGGGTGTGCTCCACTGCTCCACTGGCTGTGCTCCTCCGGTTCCCCCGGATAGAAGTTAGCTTGGTCAGCACTGCTGCCGTTGTTTGCACCGTTAGCGCCATGACTACCTTTAGAGCCGTGTGGAGGCAACACAAATGCTCTGAATTCCTTATAGAGAACCTTTAAGTAATAGAGCAGGACTACCATTGACAAAATGTACCTAAAGTAACACAAGTACTCATTCTGCAGAAAAATATGGCCCTTTTCACTAACGAAATATCATTATATAAGAAGTTATTATTATTTTGTAAATACGGATTCATCAATATATAAGCAGCATTTTACTGTTGGTGGCTGTGGTGGAGCTAGTTGAACCAATCATATCATTAATGTATAAGAAGAATGCATCCCAAGATGATGCCGTTTCCAATTCTTTTTATACATTCAGCTGTTATGAACTATTGCTTAAATAAAGCATGATGTGCGCTACTGCTTCTATAAAACAGTCATCAAGTATGGCTGGATGAAACCGCATTCCAATTTTTTTTGTCTTTTTATTAATAAACATAAAGTTCACAATTTGCCCTCCTGGGGCTTGCACATACGAGGCGGCTGCTATGTACGCGGTTGCTTTTGGACGTAGCCTACACTAGCAGCTATCATATTTCTTTCTTTATCTGGGTTAGGTTCTGACTTTTTATTGATTTCATTATCTGCATCTTTATTTACAATATTTGAATGTTGCCATTTATTGTGCAACCACTGAGGAACTGGCCTGCGTCAGGCTTCATCTCTTGGAGGTGTGCTGCTTGGCGTGGCCAGGATGTTGCTCCACTTTTTCTGGTCCCTGAGTGGGTTGAGTTGCCATTAGCCATTAGCTCTGGAGAGACCCATCAGATAGTTTCTGAATCGTGGCGTTGGAGGCCGTGGTTGGTGGATTTCTGCTTCATATCTAAATATAACATTGTTGATCTTTACTTAGTTGTGCATGTTATTTAGCAGGTTTTTTCCTGCAGATAGGTGCTGCTTAATCCACTCCTCCATAGAAGTTAGCTTCATGGTTCCATTTGTAGCAGGTCATAGCAGCTGACTTTGTTACTTTGTATCTGAAACTGTTTAGTGTTGGCGGAAGCGATCCTCCCATGACCCTGTTGCTAAGCAACCATGACAACACATTAGTCTACTGTTTTTTTGTCCTCAAACGCAGAGTGATACTGAAAGAGCAAAGGAATTAGACGTCATAGCAGTGGTATATGGGTATTATATCACGGCTATGAACTAATCAGATCGCTTGGTTTGAGCTATCCGTTTTACAGGTTTATTCCGGTGGTTTCCAACCTAGAAGTCGGACCCTTCCAAAGGGTCACGAAACAAATCTGAGGGGTCGTGAGATGATCAATGGGAAAGACTAAAAACTAAGTTTTAATACACAAATCTGTTTTCAGCTTTTGGACTTTTCTTGTGAAATAACAGCTGATTTGACCTCTTTGGGTCTTGAAAGGTTATTTAACTGAAACCATCTGAGGAGTTTAGAGAAGAAATGTCTCTGTGGTGGAACTGCAGGAACATCTGACACATGAGAAGGGGCTCATTACAGACATGGTCCTTTCGTTCGGGTCACAAGACAAAAAGGTTGGGAACCACTGGTTTTATCTTTAATAATGATTAAAACAATTTCATAAGCTAGTCATTTGTTTTATGTAGAATTCTTAATCTAAGAAATGACTAAAGTTGTTACATAAACGTAGTGACGTAAAAAGTACAATGTTTCTCTCTGAGAAGTATTGATGTAGAAGTAAAAAGTGATATAAAATAGTAAATTGTATCTCAAGATTTTACAGTACAGTATTTGAGTACTTAAGGGTAAATACACTTTATTACTTTCCACCACTGAAGTTATTTAATGAAGCAATAAAATAAATAGATATTGGAATATATTAATAGCAACCTGTTAGACTTGCTGGTTTGAATAAAAAGGAAGAAGAGGAAGAGGACGGAGTGTTGCACTGCTTCCTCGGTATGCTGCAGGAAGGCGGGGTTCCCAACAATAGTTCCTCCTTGATGGCAGCATGTTTGGGATGGTCCCGAGGCAGCTCACGTAAACGGGTCTCCAGGGAGAGACTTAACAAATCCACCTTCTGAGATGACTCTTGCATGCGAGCCTGGGCCTGAGGGACACAAACACTCCTTAAGAGTACAGCCTCGCTCAACCTTTTGCTTTTTGAGGGAGGGGTTATGACATAACACAAAGGTATCTATAAAACTATGAATTCCTTTTTCAAACCAATCATCAAATATTGTATTGTAAGAGAAACTACTGGATTGTCTAATGATGCAGAGTCGACAGAGAAGAGGGGGAGCAACGTGCCCTTTCTATGTTCAGCCATGAAGGAGATTGTTTTTGTAGCCAGGTGGTCATCATTTTTATATTACATGCCCAATAATTAAGCTGAAAATGTGGCAACCGCATCCCACTGTTGATTTGGGTCTTTGTAAAAATGCCTTCCTTATTCTTGGTAGTTTTTTGTTCCAAATGAACTCTGAGATAATTTGATCTATGCTTCGAAAAAGATGGTAATTTTCGTTATATTAATTCGGCCTGCTAATGATGTTGGAAAATGGGACCATCTCTGCAGATTTTATGTTGGTCAGATAACTGGTAACTTTAAAATCTTCTTGGTATGGAACAATCCCAGACTCCAGATGATCAGTGATACCAACTACAATTCTGGAATGATTTGGGATCAAGCGAGGAGCTGTGCTACCCCTGTATAGTATAGGTCAGATAGACCAACACAGATAATTAACTCAATCATATTTTTTATTATGTGCTACTGGTACTGTTATGTGTTGTTGGTGGTTTATTATTGTTAGTGTTGTATAATCTTTTTTTCACTGTAATATAAATATACCCTATATAAATGCAAAACTGTGAATATCTCTAAGTACTACCACTATTTCTTCAGAAAATCAGGCTAATGTCCTGCAGCTCTATGGAGGATTAGTTGAGGCTGAACCAGAGTTACAGTCACTCCTCTTCACTGCTGCTCTGTGTCAGCTCCATCAAAGCACATTAATAACTCGACTTCTTCCCCGGAGTCTGTGCTTTCTCGCCTCACAGGTTTGTGATTTTGGACTATACAAAATAAATTGAACATGAGTCCGTTTACAGTTCATCTCACATTTTGACATTGGCTGCACTTGCTGTGTACTTAATGTGAGTTCATAAGTTTGTAAGTGTAAAATATCAGCACAGTATTCCAGTCAGCAGACGTGCTTTTTAATGTACTGCAGGTACCTGCTGCAGGTAAAACAGCTAATGAACTTTGACCCCTGGCTGTAGCCTCATAGAAAGCAGCATTTTCACCACTTGTTCGCCCAGAAATCCATCTATTAAAAACTTGAAGGTATTTAAACAGTACTTCAACAATATGGATGCCGTAATGTCTCTTATATAAAACAAGTAGCTTAATCCTACTGAACTGAACTTCTCAAGAAAAGGATAATTACTTTATTGCTATAAAAGAAATGACCTTGCCGGAGGTCCTTTTTGATACACATGGACTGAACTTGAGCCAACAAACTGAGCAAACCGAGGAGTTCAGCATCAGTTCAGCTCACTTTGTGTTAAAACCTGAGACCGTGTGGTCGACAACGGTTTCTGTAAAATATTGAGAATGTGCTGCTCTGTGGCCACAAACATCAGTGTTTTGTCTTATTAGTGAATTTATGTTCTCTATGCTTGATGTTTGTTTTAAAGTCATGAAATGAAAATGTAATTTCAGTTATGCTCATTCAAGACTTTTAGAAATAAACTCTGCCTTTCGGAGTTCCCTTTATGAAACACGCCTCAGGATGCAGCCTGGCTCTCTCTTTGAAGAGCAAAATCACCTCCAACACGTTTACAGTCTTTGACCTTTTCTAGGTTTAGTTTTGTGTTTCCTGTCTTGTGTTTTGGCTCTGATCTCTATTAATTCACCACATAGTATCGTTCCCATGAATGGAACGGAACACCCTCAACCCACCTCTGCTAGTACGCGGCGGTCCTGGATCTTGCGCCCACTCAGCTGCTTCACCACATTTCTGGCTCCTTCTGCTACTGCCGATTCAATCTTCATGTGGTGCACGAGGTCAGCTATCCGCAGCTCCAGAGGACTGACGATCTCCACAGCGTGACCTGAGCATCAGCAGCAGATGTGACAACAGATACAGGAAGCAGCAGTCTAAGACCTTTGTCTCGGAGCTATTAAACATTATAGAAGCAAAGGACCACCATTAACTCCAAAAGATAATATGGCCTAAAAAAAAAAAAAAATCAAACTGTCAGCTTTGTCCATTTTAAAAAGGTAAAAATATAGTTAAAAATATATGAGATGACTACAATGGAAGAATCTATGTTGTAAATCAGTATCTTTGTTTTCACCATGTTGTCCAAATTATGAATTTCAAGCAAACAAACTAATTGATTCTTGTCGTATTTGAGAATGTAAAATCATTCTTCACCTTGACAGTAGTTGTTTGACTTAACACCATGTTTTTCAAAATGAACAAATTATTTGATTATTTTATGTGATACATTGACACGTTTTTCATATTGTCAACATTTGTCTTATTGTGAAGGTTGAAATATATTGAGGTTGACTCAATGTGGCAGTGAAAAGCTCATGAGTCTGAGGTACATGGGTCGCAGGTCACTTTTTCAGTCGTGGGTGTTTTGTACTGCGTGAGATCAGAAGGTAGAAGATTTACCACGCGAGCTCTCCTGCTCCCCGTCTCTGGCTTGACTGACTTTGATAATCTGCATGCGCAGGAGCTCAATCTTAGTGCGACTGTCCTGTAACATCTGCTGGGCTGAGGTCATCATCTTCCTGTCCTGGAAAATAAACGGGTGCTTAATGCAGATGAATCATGATATAATGAGATCTAGCAAGACTTGGTGGAAACCAAGTATGTGATTGGACAGTGGTCAATGTGATAACTTGTGGCCAAATGGTAATACAGATAGTCAGCGCTGTCTATGATGTGAATTCCTGCATATTAAATGTTAATTTCCTGTAGTCCCAGTAATATATCCTTAAAGTGTACTAAAGTAGCATATCATTTGAAGTACTCAGCCAAGACCAAATCCATGTAGACTTCCTGTGTTTGAACCTTTTTGGAAGCCGGTCTCATCTTTCTCTCTTTCCTCGACTTCAAATGGTCCACTTAAAAACAACCGGGCTTCAGTGAACAATTCAAACAACAATTACTGAAGTCAATTTACAGAACCTTATCATTGGTGAGGGATGCTGTCATTTTTAATGTATCTGCATGATGTAACAGCAACACAAGTAGTGCACAGGAGAGTTTTGTATTTGGCGACACTATTTACAGCCTCTCTGTGGTACAACCATCCCTCACTGAGGTCCCCCTGCTGGCACAGAAAGAAATCCTCACTCCTTCTCTGCATTGTTCATGGTTGAATACAAACACACAACCTAATGAACCAAGAACATGCTATCATGATATATAATTAAATAACTCAGTCTTTGTTGGCTCTATGTCACGTGAACTGTGTGGCCTCTTTTGTACTTTCTATAGATCACTTTGTGCTTTCTCCATTCTTTAGTTCCAATTCCAACAAACGGCAAGCTTTTCCCTACATAAATGAGAGGTCCTTTAAGGCCACAGTAGAATTTCCATTACTTTTGTATTCCCTCACTACACATTAATCTCTGTATTCTCTTACATTTATTTAATTTGTTCACAAAATGAAAAAGAAACTAAGAAGATGAAGAGAAGAAATAAATAGCAAGTAATCCAGGATGGAATGAAATCATGCTAACACCATGCTCTCCACTGAAGGAAGAGCCCTGTCCTGCAACCTCTCTCCCCCCCTTCTCCCCCTCCCCTTCATCCTCTGGCCTCACTCATTAGAGATGACTCCCTGCTACAGCCCGACCATGGAGAAAACCATCTCCATCAGCAAACTGACCAACTCTGTGTGTGTGTGTGTGTGTGTGTGTGTGTGTGTGTGTGTGTGTGTGTGTGTGATTATAGATTATAGATTATAGATTATAGATTATAGATTATATTGTACTGCACCTTGACTGAGCTGTTGTTGTAAGTCTGGATCATGTTCTCAGCGCCCTGTTTGACTTTGGTCTCCATGGTGAGCTGTTTCTTCAGGGTTCTGACCCGACTGGCCACTGGTGATGTGACCTCTTCCCACGGACACGACTCTGCTGATAGGTTGTCCTCCTCCTCCAAACAGCCTGCATAAAAATAACCACATGGTGGGTCATGCTTTAGAAGTCTTGGGAAACTATTCTCCTTCATTGGTGCCAATTCATTTGAGAGGGTTTTAGGACTTTTGTGATTGCACCATCAGTTATTCAGAGGGCATCCTGTTGTGTGCCTGCACGCTATTCTTATGGAGAGACAAACATTTGACTTAACATTGAACACAGTTGGATATTTAAAATAACTAGTTAACTAAGTCCACTGTTGATGTAACTTGGAATAATCTGTCAGTCACAATCATAAAGAGAAGAAGCTTACATGAAACATTAAATAATATAATATAATTCAAATATTGCAGTGAAGCCAACAAGCAATATTTTAATGTAGCTGGGTATTTACTAAGACCACAGATGCAAATGAGTCCAGCTGCTGATTTGCATGAAGTGCAGCTCAATAAGACCTGTTGCCTGTTTAGACATATGGAAAGCAATGGAGTGTTTTCTGCTGCTGAGTTTGGAATATTGGTTGAAGAGAAGACACTTTTGGAACTGCGAGTGTTTCGTCCCGCAAGAGGAAGGCTGCACATTAAGTAAACACCCTGATGTCATCAGCTCAACACAAAAATTCAGGAATTGAGTTATGAAAAATGTGCAAGATTTTTGTCAAACATTTAAATGTATACACTTTTGATGTGCTGAACAGAGAGCTGCTGTACATTTACTTTACAATATGCATTTTATTATTGGTTTATGCCTTGCTGCTGTCACTGAAGTACTTTCAGTACTTTGGAGTGACTGTGGATCAGTGGTGAGCAGGGTCGTCCTTCATAAGAGGATCGGCGGTTCGATTCACAAACTATCCCATGTGTCCTTGACACTTAACCCTGATTTCTCCCTCCTGTGGTGTGTGAACGGTGTGTGAATGTTAGCTACTCCTGATGGGCAGGTGGCACCTTGCATGGTAGCTCCTCCCATCAGTGTGTGAATGATGTCATGTAGTGTTTAAGCGCTTTGAGGAAGAGATATACAAGTACAGTCCATTTACCATTTTCATTGTCTTAACTAACTATGGGTCAGTCGGTCTCGCTGTTCCTCTGCTGCTGTGATAAGTCAGCAGTGTTAAATCCAAAGTAGCCAATATTTCCCTCCATTCCCTCCCTTAATAGCAACAAATAAAGATGTAATTTAGGCTTGAAAATCTAAAGCCTGGTAATAAACATGCAGCTCAATTGGCTTCCCTCCACGACTGTTTACACAAAAGCTCCTGGAGTGTCCAACATAGACAGTTTGTCCTCTGTGGAGAACTTGAATATCCACCTCAAAATTAATAGAAATCTGCCCATTTCTTTTCAAAATACCACATCGGTATTCTAGAAGCAGAGGATAGTGTGGTTGAATACTTTGATGAGGTAAAGCTTATGGAATGAAACATGTAGGGTAAATGCCTTTATTTATTGTTCGTTTCTTTTCACGTTACTTAAATTGGTCTTCTTATTGCTTACAATAACAAGAGCATGACTTCAATTAGGGCTATTATTTATTTTTTTCTGATTATCTTTTTGAATACATTTATAATACACTAAATAAATAGGAGCGAAACATGACCTAATAATCAAGGAATTTATGTTAAATATGAGGTTTTGATTTTTTGGTTGAAAGTCACTGAGATGATCTACTGTCAATTTTCTTTGAGAGGAAAATGAGAAGAGTCTAGGCACAGTCAAGAGGAAATATAGACACTAGTCTTCAGGTCTGGAGTTCACCAGAGTGTTGGACCAAAGGACAGACTGAAAGTACACAAGTTGCCGTTTATCAAAACGCACTCCAGCAAAGGATCTCTTTTAGTTACCTGTAGAGCAGTCCTTCTCGGTGGCCATAGACCTGGCATTGAGCTCCTGGAGTTGCCAGTGCAACTTCTCCAGCTTGCGGCTCGAGGCTTTGAGTTGGCCCTCCACATCGGCAGCGTTTTTGCGATTGGTGACGGCCCGCCGAAGTCTCTCAGCAGCCTCCTTGATCTTCAACTCACGCTGGATCTCCTGCCTGAGCAGAGTGCGAGCATCTTCCAAACGCTGCTGAAACTCTGGGTCCAGGATATCCCCCTCATCCAGACCCTGCAGTTTACCACTCTGAAGGACACACCACAGCTGCTCAATGTCTGATCACTGTGGTTGTTATTTTTATATATCTCGTTATGCATCACATAATATATTGCACATTATGAAAAAAAAATGTGCCCAGCTCTCTATATTGTTTCTAAAAAACATGCTACCATCACTAAAAATAGGGTCGAGGTGTGTCACCCAAGTCTTTGAACGCGCTCCTTAAACAAGATTTATGAATACATATGGATTTCAGGAGCTGAAATCCAAGTAGCTGGACGCTTTTCACAAAATGTGAAATAAAGAGAACATTTAAACGTAGGCAGCTGCAACATTACAAAGGCCAGCACCGAGACGGATCAATGGAGTTCAACACTACTGGATGAACTGAAACCACCAGCTACAATACAAACGACAGCCAGCGCCCATATTTCCACCCATGTAAAGAGAACAATTATATCAAAAGACAATAAACTGCTATTTAAAATTTCAGATGAAAAAAAAGCACTGGTTGATGCAACAAGTTGATGAAGGAGAAACAACTGCTGAGGAAGTGAAGTATTTCAGGAATACCAGTTAAACCAAGCTGTCACAGTGAACCCATCAATGCCATCAATCACCGACACAATGCCTCCCCCTTGTGGATCCAGATCCACTACGCTTTCTACTCCAGTGGCCACCCAGCACATCAGGTGCTGTGTCAAGATTGGGACTAAAACTTAATATGGTTTTCATGAAAAATGAACCTCCGTCAGTTTGTTTTTGATAAGTAATTTCCCCTAAATGAAAAATCACAATTTCGGAGAGTCCCAAAGAGTTGTTTTGTTTTGTAAACCGAAGGACGACATGCTGGACTCAGTTCAAAGAGCCCTGAAGCTCCACCCCCAGCAATACGCCCACAAGTGTGAGCTGATGAACGATTGTTGAGATTTGCAAAGAACATGCACACAGACAGGGGGTTTAGAACCCAGGGGTTTAGAACCCAGGGGTTCCTTGCTTTAGAGATGAAATGTGCAACATTACGTTTAAATAGCTTCAATTAAATTAGGACTGTCCCTACAATCTTCTCATGTACTTCTAAAAAGACAAATTATATTTAACATAAATTCCTTGATTATTAGGTCTTTGCTGTTTATAAACCAGGTTGCTCTCTTATTTATTTAGTGTTTTTTGTATTATAAAAGTATTCAAGAAAATGTGAAAAAAAACGATGTACAATAAACAAAAGGTTAAAAGATTTTATGACAATATTGTTGAATTTGTTAAGATGATTCAATGAGCTTCAAGGTCATGCTTTAGCCTTAAAGGCTTTTACTATCCATGTTTCATTCCATAAGCTTTACCTAAAACACACTAGTCAACCACACCAACTATCCAGTCATCCATCCTCGGCTTCTAGCTACAGGCGGAGCAGAAGAACAGCTGTGAGGTAGGCTGCCTCTTGTGTTGGGGATTTCGGGTATCTATCTCTTCCCATGGCTATCATCTCCTGGAGGACACGCCTCCTGCAAAGCGAAACAAGGAGCCTCCACCTTCAACTGGGACTATGAACCAATATGAAACCCAATGCACCTTTTACATCATAGTGACACATAGTTCTACAATTATTCATTTTTAAATAGGCTGGTCCTATAGAAATTGCCTCAGTTAAATTACTTGTTAAATTTTTTGTAAAATTACAAAATTATAAAATTTCTTATTTTCATACAATGTCGAATTATAGACAAACTCTCCTCAGCAATTCATCTTCTTTCACCAAGACCAACAAATAGCTCACCTTTATTGAAATAAAGCCTTCAGGTAAAGAAATAACAAAAGTGCCTGTAGCAATGGAAGAAGAAGGTGGAGGAGCGAGATGAGCTGTTCTTACAGATAGCTCCAGTGGAACAGCAACCAGAGGAGGCCAGGTAGACTCCCTCACAGAGGAACCATGAGCTGTTCTACAGACAGCTAGAGGAGAACAGGTAGACTCCCTCACAGAGGAACCATGAGCTGTTCTACAGACAGCTAGAGGAGAACAGGTAGACTCCCTCACAGAGGAACTATGAGATCAGGCAAACCAGACTAACAGGAAAATCCAGTGCGCATGTCTGTCAAAGTAGCACCTAGAGTTCGAACTTAACTTCGGCTGTTAATGGAAGGCGTAATGTTGCCGCCTAACGTCTCCATGATAGCTAAACTTCATTGGACCAATTACACAATCTGTGGCAATTGCTTTACCTGCAGTGTTAGCCCTGACATGGGGCGTCGCGGTGAAACAGCTCGGGAGGAACGGAAGACACTAGCGGGCGCTCGTGACGGTCAGCTGCGGCTCCAGATGCGGAGCTCCTCCTCTTCTTCACGGAAACAAGCGTCAATAGAAGTTTGACTTAAACTGGGGCTCGACACAAAACTGACGTCAGTCGACGGCGGCTGGATTGGTTAGCAGAAACGCTGCAAGAACCAATCACATTGGATTATTCAATGCACCTGCAGAGGTAACCACATGATGCACTCACGGGCTCCTCTCATTGGCTGATACAGCTGACAGTTCCTCAATCATTAATGAAACCAACACATTCTCCTCTTTAGAGAAAAAGAAAGCCGATTCGTTGTTGATGACTTGACATAAATTAAGTTTGTTGACAGGTAATCTGAGAACCATTAAATCCGTTTTTAAAATAACTTGTTGCTATAGCCTGTGGTGAACTTTGACATAAAACAGTAACAGAGGTTTATTTTCTGTGAGGTAAGCTTTTAAGGAAACTCCTCCCCTCAGCCTCCCTCTGCCCGGCTTTTTTTTTACCGCTGTCACACCAGCACTGCATGGAGTGGCTCTGGTGAACAACAAAGCCCCACTGGCAGAATCCCTGGACCTCCTCACCAACCAAAAGATTGAGTTGACTGGGTCTGAGATTGCGGCGATCCAGACGCTGGCTGCCTCTCCTCCCTCGAGGATAAGGAACAATGCCTCCTCATGAACGCCCCTCTCCCCACCAACTCACGATGGCCCCTGACATCCAGGCTATGATCCTGAAGCTGGAGACCAGCCATGAGATCTCTGAACAGCTGGGCTCTCAGCGGAGGCTCAGCGATGAGCAGGGTCGTCCTTCAATCAGTGGGTCGGTGGCTCAATCCCTGGCTACGGTGTATGAATGTTAGTTACTCCTCTTTTCAGCATCGTCCAGACCGTTCTCCCTGTCCCCGCAGAGAGGAGAGCCTTGGAGATGGAAGAGGCGGCGCTCCCCAGGAAGGGAGCCATTTCCACAATCCCTTATTCAGAGGTGTGGACAGGGTTTTTCTCCCAGTATGTTCTGGTGCCCAAGAAGTCGGGAGATGGAAGATCCACACTGGACCCACATGTCCTGCATGCTTTCATTGCACGGAGGCCTTTTCGCATGTTAATGATTTTGGAATGCATCAGGCCAGGCGACTGGATGACATCCATAGACCTGACCGATGCAAATTGACACGTCCCCATTCTGCTGCGTCGCAGGAGAACTTTAGAAAGTTAGCAGTTCTGTTGTCTCCCATTCTGTTAGACCTTGGCTTCGCTCTCCAAATGTGAGGAGATGGTGCTGGAACTGCTCAGATAGCAGGGAGTGAGAAGCTTGACCTACGTAGACGACTGGTTGATTCTCGCTGTGTCCAGGCAGGAGCCCACATGACACTGGTAATGCAGCATATCAGTCAGCCGGGCTTCGCCATCAGCTCCCTGCTCTCCAGTCAGCAGATGCTCTACCTCGGGCTGCTCTTGGATTCCCACGCCATTTGTGCAAAGCTGTCAGGGCAGCGTGTGGAGTATAGGGATGGGACAAACACTCACAAAAGTTTATCATGGTGAATTTCCATTATCTAGATAATCATAAATACCTTCATGAGTGACCAGAAAAGCTGTCTAGCTCGCTATCAGAGAAGTGAAAAATAGAGCATGATTTAAAGGTATTCATGCCTTGTTTTCTGTTCAAAGTTGCACCACCCGGTTCAATGAGAGAGAGAGAGAGAGAGAGAGAGAGAGAGAGAGAGAGAGAGAGAGAGAGAGAGAGAGAGAGAGAGAGAGAGAGAGAGAGAGAGAGAGAGAGAGAGAGAATCACAGAAATAAAGCGGTTACGTCTAATGCACAGATAACCCTAACCCACACCTCTGCACAACCTTGCACAAAGGTGCCGAATTGCGAGATTTTGAATGAATGCAGCTGAAGCAATTGCTTCATTCTGTCCGCTGTACTCCACTATGTTGTAGCCTCTCTGCTCTACCTCCACGTGTGTGTGTATGTGTGTGTGTGTGTATGTGTGTGTGTGTGTGTGTGTGTGTGTGTAGTGGGGGGTGCTCCCCCGCTCTGAGTCAAACAGACACACAGAGCTCTTTATTCATCCATGAAAAAGACAGAGAGCAGAGGAGAGATGGAGACGGCGATGTGACCTGGTCGCTGTGACCTCCGGCGGGCCTGAGGACGCATCCCAAGAGGGGCATTGCATCCTCTATGGCGCTGCTGAAGGGGGTCTCAGTGGAGGACATCTGTCTGACAGCCTCTTGGTCTTCTACTTTGACCTTTGTGCAGTCATAACTCAGAGATATGACTCCTGGTTCTGTCTCATTCGGTGCTAGTATAGTTCCCTGAAACCTATACTGAGATGCTATGAGAGACTATAGCAGAGTCCTATATATCAAAATGGAGCTTATAATTAAGTGCATTGAACATAGTTGACCCATTTTGATCTAGTTTTTGAAATACTGTACTTATTCAACTTATAAGTTGTTAAAACCTTCCATCACAGGATTAAACAACTACAAGCCCGTCACCCTGATGTCTATGGTCATAACATCCATTGAAGGACATCACAGGACCCCCGTGGACCCCCAGCAGTAGGCCTACTGGCCAAACAGATCAAATGCAGTCAATATGGGATGGCACCACACCCTGCAGCACCTTGAATCTGGATAGACATAAGCAAGGATCCTGTTTGTGGACTTCAGCTCGGGGTTTAACACCATCACCCCAGACATCCTGCATGCCAAACTCACCCAGCTCCCTGTCCCAGCCCCACCTGTCAGTGGACCTCAAACTAATGCAGTAGGTGAGACTGGGGAAAAATCACATCTATCCTGGTGTGGTCAGAACAACCTGGAGCTGAACGTTCTTAAAACTGTTGCGTTGACAGTGTACTCCAGGAGGAGGCCCCATACACTGCCCCCCATCACCACCCTGAACAACACAGTGCTGTGAAAGCTTCAGGTTTCTGGGATCCACCATCTCACAGGACCTCAAGTGGACTTCCAAAATAGACAATATCTGTAAAAAAAAAAAAGAAAAAAAAAAAGGCCCGGCAGAGGAAGTTCAACCTGCCTCAGGAACTGCTGATTCTTGGTGTCAACCTACCCTCCATCCAGAAGTCATTGCTTCATTTTGTAATCTTATTTCCATTTTAAAGCGGAAGTGCCATTACTTTGCTTAGCCTTGACAGCTTTATCATCCTTTAATTGCCAAAAAATAAAAAAAAGTTGCAATAAAGCATTGGCCATTTAGATTTCTAACATCTGATTAGTTTATCCAAACAATGCCTATTTGAAAAAGTAGGCAGATGTTTTTGGAGCCGTGAGGAGCTGCTGGCTGAGTTAACGTTAACCTTTGTTCAGGTTTGTTGTCCCTGTTTTTAGTCTGTTTCCTACGTGTAACTACATGTAACTACATGTAGGAAACATGGAGTCCAATTCCTTATATATGAGCACATTTACATTAAAGCTGATTCTGATTCTGAAAAGCAGTTGGATAGCTACTGCACCAAAAATGGAAAATGCAATAATAGAAAAAGGAAGAATTGATTAAGAAAGCACATTGGCAGAGAGCTTCAAATTGTTATCCAGAGTAAGTTCATTTGACTGAAGATATAGTTCACGTGGATGGACGGCTAAAGTGAACTAGCGCGTCCATTGGACACCGACAGATTTGAATTGAATGCACTGCCTGTAGCTTTAAGATGTAGTATCGCACTCCAGCCAGCAGGAGGCAGTAGAGCACTATACATGTGTTCACCGACCGAGCGCCACAGAGAGAAACAAGCGTGCGAAGCTGCGCTCATCCCTCCCTGCCGTGGGCTCCAAGACACGCACTCTATGTAAGGTGGAAGTAACTTTTACCCTCCAGAGAAGAGTTCGAAACCACTCGGAATATACATCTGATCAAAGGTGTCCCTACAAACGATAACCATGTCGGCCTCATCGGCGAAAGTCAACAGAAAGGAGAATTCAAATCACGACGGAGCGGACGAGACCTCTGGTAACGTTAAGGAATGGCGGTTATCCTGTGCAACGCCATTTTCATTTGTTTTTCGTCATTTCGTTATTTCCAGTGTAGTTTGTTGTGTCGAATGTAATTTATTGATGCAGGAACAGCTTAATTTATCTTTCCTCCACCTAACATAGGGATGTACTGCAGGACGTACCATGATAGCATAGGCTAACTATTTAGCCAGCGTGAGAGGTTAGCTAGCCATTAGCTTACATTAGCAACATGTTCCCCAGAAGAAGGCCGGTGTCTGCGCTGCATTTAGCGGGATGTGCCCTTATTGTTGCTGCAGATACGGTGTGGGTTGTTGTGGGGAGCTGTGGGTGAAGTCGTGTGCAGCTATGGTCCTCCTCGTACTCGTTTGCAGCTCGAAATTCTATCGCGGTTGCTCGCTCACATTATTAGCAAGCGCAACATTCACATGACGGTAACGGAACCTCGGCTTCCATCGGTCAAGATCGGCCGAACACTGCTGGGTGAACGAGAGCCGCTCACTTAAACGCGAGCTTCCGCGCTCGGTGTGCGCGAGCTCGCTGCGGAGCAGAACGTCAACAAGCGCTTCTTCTTCACGGGGCTCTCGTGTCGCTCTGAGGCGCTGTCGTGTCGCTTTGAAGCGCTCTAATGAATGTTGATATTCATCTCACGTGCTCAGAGAGGGTTTGATGGAGCTCGCAGCCTGATAACAGCAATGTGAAGCAGACAGCCCCTCATTCAAACCAGGCCGCCTTTAGCAGCAACAGGAAGCTCCAGAGGCAAAGGGTCTGTCTGCCATGGATCCAGAGAGAGAGAGAGACACACACACACACACACTCTGGAGTCCCGCGTTATTTCACAGTGTGCATGGACCGGTCGAGGTAGTGTGGCTGCTGAAATCCACCAAATCCTTTTTAAAATCTGCTGTAAAGATGTCTGGTACGTGAGACCAGTAAAATATGTAGTTTATTTAGGTTCACATCGAGAATATCAATCATTAATTAATCACTGTTAACTTTTTCAGCTTTATTATTTAAAAACATTTAAATTCCTGATTTGTTTAAGCAGGAAAGCCCTTTCACAAATTAAAGTTGAGTTTCTATAACGTTGTTCTGAGCTGCAGATGGATGTCTGGCTAAATGTGACTAAATTAAATGGATCAAATACAGTGAGGTGTCTAATCACTTCTTATTGCACTAACTAGCTTTATTTCCTCCCAAGTAGTGATGTTTGTTCATGTCATTCATGGAGTTTTGTTTGCCAGAAGAAGGTATAAACCTACTGTACCAGATTAGTTAGTTGACAGTTTAAATAAATGCCATATTGATTTATTGAACTTGTTTTTACATTTCCTTAATTATAATATAATTTTCTTGAATTATGAAGTTGTAGCGCATTGAAGCATTTGCCTTTAAATATTTGTGGATATTTACTGTGCTGGACGTATTGCAGTATAACAACTGATTATCCAATCAGTTGTTACACTGCAATACGTGTACCAGCAGCTTCTGCTGGTGTAAACGTGCTATGTAAAGACATTAAATTCCATCCCTTACACTTGCAGTAAAAAATATGATATCCACAAAATAAAAAGCAGCCGAGTCATGAAACATGACATGAGTTTTTCTGAACTGTTTACCACAGTGACAGTTTTCCTGTCTTCCACAGAGCGTTGAGTTTGTTTCTGAATCTGGCAGCGTGTCAGGATGACTCCTCTCTCTGGCCCATTAAACTAAAGTCTTGAGTGGTTCATTAATGCGAAGGGCCTGTTTGGATCCACTTGACATGGCTGTTCAGCTATGACGCTACAATCAAATGCTACAACATGTCATTGGAATGTGTAGATATCATTCAATGTCGTATAGCTTTCTTAGTCCGAAACCTTAAGTTAAAAGTGTTCCTTTTCCTTTCAGAAAAAGAGCAACAGGAAGCAATTGAACACATCGACGAAGTACAGAATGAAATTGACAGGTGACTGTGACTTGTCTATACGTAATGAAAGATGGGCCCACAGAGAAACTTTTCTTATTAACATGTTTGTTTTCTTCGCCACAGACTGAACGAACAGGCAAGTGAAGAAATTTTAAAAGTAGAGCAGAAGTACAACAAATTACGCCAGCCCTTCTTCCAGAAACGATCAGAACTCATAGCCAAAATCCCCAACTTCTGGGTCACAACATTCGTCAACCATCCACAAGGTAAACTATATCTTGTTATTATTTCATCTGTATGTGTACACATGGTGACTTGATCCGTTAGAGCGGTTTTGACCATTGTCCATTGACCATTGTCCCAATTTATTTCACTTTGCGTTTCTATTTGTCATGAGCACAGAGAAAAGCGTGTGATGGGCAGCTAACGGTGTCTGTGCCTGTAGTTTCAGCTCTTCTGGGGGAGGAGGACGAGGAAGCACTTCATTACTTGTCGAGGGTGGAGGTCACTGAGTTTGAGGACATCAAGTCTGGATATAGAATAGATTTTGTGAGTTGCCAGCTTCACTTTGTATTTGTACATTCTAAATAGCATCAATGGCATACACTGATACAGATGTGTTTTCTTTTCTGTAGTATTTTGACGAGAACCCGTATTTTGAGAACAAAGCCCTCTCCAAAGAGTTTAATGTGAATGAGAGCGGAGATCCAGTTTCCAAATCAACTGAAATCAAATGGAAGGCTGGAAAGGTCTGTTTGCATTTGTCTTTGACTTCTATGTGATGTTACTTTTTAATTTATTACTACACAATCTTATTAACCCAAGAAGTAGCAAACAAGTGAATTAATAATGATTTCACCGTAGAGCTACATTTGGGCACTACTTTGGCTTACTTGATGACTTTGCATGTGTAACAATGGTTACAATTAATATTCAGTATTATAACATTCAATCTTGCCCAAACTGCCCCCCCAGGACCTGACGAAGCGTACGGGCCAGACACCAAACAAAGCTGGGAAGAAGAGGCAGCACGAGGAGCCGGAGAGCTTTTTCACCTGGTTCACCGATCACTCCGATGCAGGAGCTGACGAGCTGGGAGAAGTGATCAAGGACGACATCTGGCCGAACCCGCTGCAGTACTACTTGGTAGGCTTCGGTCCTTTACCTTGGTTTTCTTCTAGTCTGGAGAGCATTCAGAAGAAAACAGCACTGTGGTGCTGGAGGTACTGGTGACATGCTACGATGAAGTCCAGAAGTTTGAAGGCCCATCAGACATCCAAACGCTGCACAGTGGTTTGAGCAGTGACACTTAGTTTATCTTTTTGTTGAGATGATTGTGAGTAAAAATTAGAAATGCAAAGTATTCCAGTTCATTGTCAGGGAAAGGCCATACTGGGCTGATACTGGCCCTCCAGATTTAGTGGGTTCATTTGACATAAATAATAAATATTAGATTTATTGTTTTTACATGAAACTTCAAATGAACCCTTTCAAAGATCAAAACTCTTACCTTACCTCAAGGTTGGCTTATATATTTCCAGTCTTCCATCAGCAGAGGACGTTTGCCCAGTAGTCCTGTTCTATCTGCAGGACATCAATCCAGTATCTGAAACCACTGGTGTTCTAGTTGAGTCCTGTTCAACATGATGAGGAAGAGCCTGATGACAGATGTATATGTAGCAATCTACACTTTAGCTGGAAGTGAAAAGAAATTGCAGCACAGGAGTTCTCCATTTTCATCGGCTGTCCACCAGAGAGCACTGATACGATGATTCCTTTCCTATAAAATGTCCCACACTCTATATATGATGGCCCGAGAACCACATTTAAAGAATGTTACTGTAATGTATGTGCTGTATTGGTCTGGTTCTCTAGTAAAGGGCTGGGTGTAGAGTACTGGTCTAGAGGTTCAGGCTTCCAAACAGCAGGATCATACTTCACTGCTTCTAAACCAGGACCAAGAGGTTAATGTCTGAATGATCCCCAGGTCCCTGACATGGAGGAGGATGAGGAAGGTGACGGCGATGATGACGACGATGAAGAGGAGGGTCTGGAAGATATTGACGAGGGGGAGGAAGAGGAAGGTGACGACGACGATGAGGATGGTGATGGAGAAGATGGAGAGGTAGGGCTACTGTAGATCATATCTCTTTTAGCTGCTGATGTGACTTGCGGTCCCTGATTGTGTTGAGGATGGAGGAAGCTGAGTAATACTGTCTCCTTCTTTCAGGAGGACGGTGAAGAGGATTAAACACTTCAGCCAACACCTTTTCCCGGTCCTGTGATGTGATCATCCTACATCCCACGAGAGCAAAATATTTTGTTTGTTTTGGGGGGGAGGGGGGGGAGGGACACAAAACAAAACAAAAAATCTTTTTTCCTGTGTGTTGTCAGCCCGTCCGTCCTCTTCCTCTGCAGCCATGTCCTGTCCATAACGCCATGACTAAAGACCAGCTCCATACACCGCAGGTCTACATCGGGAGGGGGGGGGTCTGAAGGGGAATGAAGTCTCACCCGTCATTGTTATTCTTCATCTCCCAAAGACATTCTAAAAAAGAAACTGTAGCATTCTGCACGTCATCCTACGTAGATTTGAAATACGTACCATAGCAATTTCTATGTAAAATATGTTGAAGTTGTGAGTTCGATAAAAAGAAGCCACGGTGCAGTGATAACTTAGTCAAAGCATCCTTCGCCACCATATCGCTATATGTATATCTATCTATCTAGATATATCTTTATATGTATGTGTAGATATACATGTATAGATATGTAGATATGTCTGCGCGAGTAGACTTAAAGATATAATATGGGAAGGATGCTAAGGCTTATTACAAGTTACATTTTCCTTTGTGACTTGTACTAATGGAACTGATTGAAAGCACCAGCTTGTTCTTTTCAACTGTTGTAAATGTTTTGGGTTCTACGTGTATCTTGGACAGACGGTTGATCATTGTACACAGTTTAATGGGGGGTGGGGGGGAGGGGCTTTGACACCAAATCTGGACTTCTGTTAAATGAATTCTAATGATCTTGTTTTTTTTCCAGACACCCACAACAAGGTTTGAAATGTACATTTTTTTATAGAAACAACCTAAAAGATCTAATTTTGAGCTTGCCCTAACATTTTGAGATGGGAGAGAATATCTGTGTAGAGTTTCTCCTGTTCCACTGGAAACCTGTTCACATTAAATTAAGTGTACCAGTTGCTTTGTTACAAGAAATAAATGTATACATGATGTCTGGAGTAGTTTGATTACATTTGGCCATTACAGTTACCTGCACCCGGCTTTGTTTTTCACATGCTTGCTGTCTTTAGGCCCAGAAGTTACACCGCTGATTACACTTTTGAAAATGTAGCCAAAGTGACTGTATTTCTAGAGGAATGAGGAAATGGAGTCATGCCTTTGTAGATATTTGGAGTTCCTTTTTGGGCTCAGACAAGTTACAATATGACTTCTGGCAAACCAGCTGTAACAGACCGCTGCTTTCAGACTACTGTCTGCTGATGATTTTCAATTCTATTAAGATTTCTTGTATCAAATGTATTGGAGGCTACTGGCTCTCTAATGTGACCATTGTTCATCATTACTGCTGAGATGTGTCCTGTTATTAAATATCTTGAACTGTGATGCAAGTGGGTTTAGAAATGATCAGTTTGGGTGAATATAGTACTATCTCATTATGTACTGTAAGTAGATGTTACCCTTGACATACATGAGGGTGTGTGTTAGAGGATTGTTTAAGACACAGCGCTCTCCACTAACCTCCCTACATGGTCTGACTTGAACTCGGTAGAGAAATAAATACACCTTTCTAAATATTTACCAACATTTCACAGTTCGCTTTATGGGCAACCAGATAATTTAGCATAAACATCCACCAGTGGTGGGGAGACGTGCACTACATGCACACTTTATTTATTTGTAGTGATTCAAGTAGTTCATAAAAAGTAATTAATTAAACCTCCTTTGAGCAGCCCCATCCGCTTTTCTTTCGATGCTTTTGTCAGGCAGCCACCGCCACACACTTGACCTTTCACCTTTGTGAGGGCCAGCGTTGCTCAGCACTCGCACGGCAGCAGCATCATCATCATCATGGATAAACCTCCTGAGGAAGAACCACCAGAAAGCAAATGCATGACGCTGACACCGTCAAAACCTGTAGTTTTACATGGGAGTGTAAGCCCAGAGTAAATATTATTGGTATCATACATTTCATATCACATGTAAATTGACAATTGAATAATTAAACAACTTTTTGTGAGTGGCTTCAGTAAAGCACAGTATTTGTCAGCGGGGAGCTTTACTGCAGCTCAACTCCCTCCAGAGTGAGGTGAGAGGTCGCCTGTTCAATAGCTTATTAAATCCCAGCGGTGTAAAGCTAGAGCTGGAAAGCATCCTACTAGTTCTAGAAACAAAGCTAAAAGGAAGGAATTTAACATGGAGCTCCTTAAATCTGAAATTTGTAAATACTTTAGGAAATGACAAATCCTAGAAGAGGAGGTTATTTCAGAAGTCTCTGCCCCGTCTAATGAGCCACCAGGACCAGCAGAGGGAGCCTGGTCACGAGCCAGAGCAATTCTATCCTGCAGTTGAATATTGAGGGGACTGCTTCTGATAATAAGAATGATATCTCCAAGTTTTGTTATAAATATTCTTCTGTTATACAAAACTAAGTTCAATGGGGCTGCCATGTCAGCCTTTTCTGATTATTTGGACAGTGAACATTCAATTAGCCAGGCAGAAGAGTTCATGTACTCCAATCACTTTAGAATAAATCATCGAAAAAATAATAAGTCCCCTCTGAAGTTTATAAGATATGTTCTGAGTTGCCAGCATCATTCCTTTTGAAAGTTTTTTCAGAGAGCAATCCACGGTGCCTACCAGCATGACATTTGTCTTATACCTAAACCAGAAAAAGATTTGCATATACTTTAAAATTGGAGGATAATTAGTTTACTCAATAATTATTATAAATTGTAAGCTATGGTATTTGCCAAACGATTTTAAATAGTTCTAAACTCAACTATAAATAAAAATCAATTTGGATTTATGAGTAACAGACACATTTTCAACAACACATGATTTTTCCAAACTAATCACTGAGGAGATTTTGAAACTTGTTCTTGATTCAAACAAAGTCTTTGAGACGCTGATGTTGGGGTCGTCTCTGCTCACATAGCCCTCAATGTTCTGTCCTCTGAAACCAGGTTTAGGAGGGAGACATGTTACATTCAGCAGAGGACATAACTTCTCTATTAATGTCATACCTGTCAAGAAAAAAAAGTATATTATGTGGGCATTCTTGTAAGAAGACAGACGTCTTTGTATCTTGAAAGGCGGCTGAAAACCAGTGTTTTGGCTCCGCCCCCTGCTGCCGTCTGGTCTCGTCATCATCTCCGTAACCAAGGCGACGCTAGCTTTGAGGAAAATGGCCCCCGCGTGCTAAACGTTCAGGAAACAGCTAGCTGAGCGAGCTAACGTTAGCTGTCGGAAATGGTCCACACAGTTACTATTCTGTCAACGTGCTCTGGATGCAGTGCACGCTACTTCCGGTAGTTACCGTCCACCATCCAATCACCAGCATGTTTACTGATGAAGCCCTGGACCCGGTGAGGATCCGGTCCCTGTGGAGGAACGCTCATCAGGCGGCGCAGGAGCCGGTATGTTCGACCAGCAGGGGCCTCCATCAGGGCTCTCCATCAGGGCTCTCCATCAGGGCTCTCCATCAGGGCTCTGTCAGTACAGTACAGTGTACTATATCTGTAGTTACCGAGTATTTAATGTACTGCAGAAACAATGTTGTACCACAGGAGCTGAGCTCGCGTTAGCTGACACGTGCCACATTCAGGTGTTGCTCGGAAATATAACAACCACAAAAGGGCTGAGATGTCCCCAAGAGAACCATTTGAATACGAGAAGTCGAATGCATTCATTTGACTTATTAATACTTGTAAACCCCATATTTGTTCAAGGATAATACAGAATACATAAACACATTTTACAGTTACACTCGCCTCGAACTTACAATTTAAACTTTTAAAATAATGTGGTCTCTCTATACACAATGCATCAATATTATACCTCCTTAAGTCTAAATCATTTTAGAACTCAAAATTGTGATCCATAATAGAAGGGCCTTTATTTGCTGGTGTTCAGAGAGGCTGTCAGACCAGAGCTGTGCACAGTGCTGAGGCTGAGGTCCAGACTCTATCGGCTGCCATCAGCTGGACCCAAACGGAACCACAGTATCGGGCCAAAGAGCAGCTCCTCCAGCAGAGCCCCGAGGAGCTGGATCCGCCCGGCCTGAAGGACTTCCTGCAGCGGGTTGAGGACACGGTCATCAGAGAGTTGGTCAGAAATGCCAGGAGTCACGCCTTTGATGAGTTCCAGGTGAACTGGGAAGATCAGAGTCAGCTAGTAAGTAGTCAGTAGTCTGAGGCAGGTGGCAGCTCTGTGAGCCCCAAAACAATCTGAAAGTCTGTAGTTGCTCTTGGTAATATTAAATATTTTGGAGCATTTCTTTGGACATTGACAGGAAGCATAAATACTTCTTTGAATGACACTGTGTTCTTCCATGTTCAGAATCAGTTCATCATATTTGCAGGTTTCATGCCTCCATTGCCTTCAACATCCCAGCGCACAAGAGAGCGGTCTCCATGTCACCAGTGTGTCCTGGAGTTGTACAGGTTCAGTTATTGCTTGTGCCTATGGTCGGTATGTCAGCGTTTCACCTAATCTCTCTCTCTCTCTCTCTCTATTTACACACACACACACACACATATATGTAAATGCTGTTTTTGGCGGGCAGGATTGACGATGGCGACTGGAGTACTGAGAGGTCATGTGTTTGTACGTGGAACCTGGACCGTCGCAGTCTGAATCCCAAACAAGCGGACCTGGTCGTAGATGTTCCCACTGCAGTCACCGCTCTGTGCTGTCATCCCAACCAGCCCGCCCTCATCGCAGGTCCTCTGTGCTCTCACACCATCAACTCATTAGTCATCTCACATACAATAGGCTCATGTCAATGTGAAGTTTTCAACAAAAACATGTTGTTCAGCTGGCGACTTGAGGGAAAGAGAAGATTGATCATCACTAGACGGTCTGTACCAACTGAGACCAGATGTAAACTTTCTAGTAATTAGATCCTGGCTCTAAGTTATTAAGTTCCTGTTGGGGTTTTTCTTATTCTTCCAAAAACACAGTCCTTGATTTCCTCTAATACAACTCAATAACATCTTGCATTATTACCCCTCTGCCATGCCTCCAGTTTGTAAACGCAGGCCAAATTGAGACTTTAGAGCCCCAGAACACGTTAAACAGTGAAGTAGAACTATTGGTGTTCAGTATATTGTTCTTCATAATAAAATCAGTGGCATGCCCCTTTAAAAAGGACTGTGAGCCATGCAGACAGCAGAATACACCTTGTTAAAGTAATTTCATTATTTTCACGTGTGTGTGTGTGTGTGTGTGTGTGTGTGTGTGTGTGTGTGTTGTGGCTGCAGGTGGTCTTTTCAGTGGAGAGGTGGTGGTCTGGGACACCAGTCGGACTCAGGACCCTGTGCTGGTCCAAACTGGGATGTCAGCAGACAGCCACAGAGAGCCTGTTTATGAGGTGAGGAGGTTTCTCAGGTTTGGTTTCTATTGGAGCGGTCATCCGAGGTCTGGTAGGACTCTGATACCATATGAAGGCTCTTTGATGCCAGAGGACCGGTTTAGTGTCCTACACTTTGTTCCATTCTTGCAACTTTGCTAAAGACTCAAAATGAAGAATCAGCTTCAGTCCAAAACTACTGCGAGCCATACTGTAAACTGTTCTTTGAATTATAAATCTGATTGGTGAATTAAAAGGTGTGTGTGTGTGTGTGTGTGTAGGTTGCCTGGGTGCCCCTGCAGAAGAAAGGAGAGTTTGGGGTGCTCAGTGCTTGTTCAGGAGGAAGGGTGCTGCTGTGGACGGTGGACTCAGACCTGGGCAGGTTGGTCCTGAATGCTGCCTACGCCTTAGTGCGACAGCAGGTTCCCCACAGCAGCAACATCAGCTTCAAGGTGAGCCTCAGGATGAGGAGGAGGGAAAACCCTGAACCTGAAACCCAAACTGTTCTTCTAGTGTCAGAATAAATCAGACCAAACCAAAACAGTGTGCACTTCCTGAAATGGCGGCGTCGGTGAGATGAAGGATGAGACCAGACTGCATGGTCCAGATTCAGTCTTATAGTTGTCATTAAAGTGGAAAGTTAAAGGATTCCATACACACAGGGCACATACACAATAATGGGATTACTGATATGAAGGACTAAAAATAATGATAAATAAGTACATTTTAAAATTATTTCCAAACTACTCCTGTGTGCTGCATTGTGGGTAAAGCATGAAAACCACATGTAGTTTTGTGTTGCCCATAGGCCCGAGGCAGCAGCACTGTAGGGGTCACCTCCCTGGCTCTGTCCCCCTGGGACCCCGACACCTTCTTGGTGGGCTCTGAGGGCGGCCTGCTGCTCAGATGCTCCTTCTCCTCCCAGACGCCGGCTGCTGCGCCCTCTGAAGGCCACAATGTGACACTGAGAGCCCCGGCGGTCTTCCTGTTTAGGCCCCGTAACGGCCCCGTCCACTCCATACACTGCTCCCCTTTCCACAGGTCACAGCTTTGGTCATTCAACAAATCATTTCAGAAGTGATCAGCAATTAGTTGCCAGATGATTCAACAGTGCCTTTGTCCTGATGTGGGTCTGGTGTTGTCTGCAGGAACCTGTTTGTGAGTGCAGGGACTGATGGTCTGGCCCACCTCCACTCTCTGCTGCAGGCCAACCCGCTGCTCTCGCTCAGGGTTTCAGACTCATACGTGTTTCAGGTGCAGTGGTCTCCAAGCAGACCACTGGTGTTTGCAGCAGCCACCGGACAAGGTACAGCATGAAAACGTGTGATATAAATAAGTGTGGGTTCAAAGCTGGATTTCCATGTCATATGCATATATACAGGTCATTGGAGTTGGAGCCATGCATCAGCCCATCAAACATAGTATATTTCAAAGGGCACTCCAGCAACAGTACTGGAGGGTGTCAGACATTTGTATCCTTGTTGACTTTATGCACTGCTCCTTTCTGTCTAAGGGGAGGTGCAGATATTCGACCTAGGCCGCAGGTCCCTGAAGCCAGCAGCCACCATCGAGCCGGGAGGAGCCAACCAAGCTGCAACTTGTTTGGCCTTCAACCGTCAGAACCCGAACCTCTTGGCAGTGGGGAAAACTAACGGGACAGTCTGCATCTGGCAGCTGAGCCACAATCTGACAGAGCAGAGCCCCAGAGAGAGCAGCCAGCTGGAGCAGATAGCCAATCAGGTGGCAGAATGAGACACGTTGAAGACTGCTGCATAGCACTAATTTATGTGAACTGTGTTTTGAAAAATAAAAACCTCAAAGAGAACAATTCAATTGTGGAAGTGAAATCAAAACAGTAGAGGTTTCCAGTTCTAACCAGTAGCGTTTATTAAAGCACACTGCAGTTGTTAAGGTGTCGTTAACAACACCATTGTTACTATTAGGTTCTTAAATGCATTGAAAGCACAAGCTAAAACAATCACATTCAAATGTAGACAGATCCACTATGCTATCAGAGAAGCACAAAGAGTTAAGGGTAGAGCGAGATAAATAGATAGTACAGACACTTGTTATTAGTGAGTATTCCTAGTGCCACAATCATGCACTTTCAGCTGGGTGTTGGTGTTGAAGTGTGTGTGGGAAACGCGTCCCGATTGGTCCCTGGTGGGCGAGGGATCAGTTGACGAAGAGCGAGCGGGTAAATTCAACAAAGTCGAAAGCTGACGGCAGCTCTCGGCCCTTGCTGTCGAGATAGGGCTTCATGTGTGAGAGGCAGTAGTCGGCCTGCTCCTTGCTCAGGTTCTGAAAGGGACAAGGGGACAGTTAGACCTCCACAAAGACTTGGCACTGAGACTGAATCCAGACTGACAAGTGAACCCCTCGGACCTGGTAGAGCTCTTCTTTAGTGACGTAGGGTTTGTTCTCTGTGCTGAGGGCTCGGAAGGCGCTCTCGATCTCCTCACTGGACTTGACGTTCTCTGTCTCGCGGCTGATCATGAACGCCATGTACTCCTGCAGCGACACGTTGCCATCCCTGAGGACAGATCCCTCACAGTGTTAAATACATACCAACATGCTACAGTTTACGTCAATGGAAGTTCCTGGACATGTGACGCACCTGTTTGGATCCACGGTGTCGAGTATGGCCTCAAACTCCGGATCAGGTTCTCCTTCCTCCACCATAGGCAGGTCGTATCCTAGCGAGCGCAGACACGACTTGAACTCTTGGTGGTTCAGACGGCCGGACTTCTCCTTGTCGAAGTGCCTGCAAATGTACACGTGTAGATGAGGACACGACTTCATCAGACCAGACATAGAAACATGCCCTGATGAAGTCCGTTCAAAGCCACTTACTTAAACATCATGCTGAACTCCTTCAGGGCCTCCTCTGTCACTCCAGTGGTGTTCCTAAAAGATGAAGAGGGAGGAACACGAGCTTAAAGCAGCAACACGGTTCTTACATTTGGCAACATTGTAGCTAAAGTGTGTCTGAATTCCAGATAAACTGAGTAACAAAGTAAATGTGTTGGTGTGTACCTGGCCTGTATCTGTTGCTCCAGGTTGTGCTGCATCCTCATTCCCAGCTGGTCCAGCTGGTCCCACTGCTGGGCCAGGCCCACTGTGCTGTGCTCTGTATACTTGTTGTCCAAGATCAGTGCTTCCTCCATCGCTGCACCCAGGTCTTCAATCTTCTTCAGCTGGCTGCGCATGGCCCGGATCTCCTGGTGCTTACGCTACACACACACACACACACACACACACACACACACAGCTCAGAGTTCAGCTAACATAGGTCTTGAACTACTTGTCAACATGCAACAGGGAGTGACATTTACCTTCGTAGCCTCCAGCTGGGACTCCAGGGTACCAGATTCTTCCACCATACATGACCTGACAGCAACAGAAACTGATGTTAGAAAGGGAGCAGCATAGCCTGATAAAACCACTGTACTCACTCTGACACCCTGTTTTTAGTACTCTAACCAGTATTCCCAGAGAATGAGCTCTAATTCCATTTGAAAGTAGACCTGATGTGCTGTCTGTACGGCCAGAGTGAAGCTGCATTCATGCCAGATATCTACTGGGAACCCAAACCATGTATGTTAGGGCTACTGCACACAGGGCTGGAAACTGATGATGAATGGTGCACCCTGCAGTCACTGCACACACAATGCAATCTCATTCACAATGACCCAATGTCACCAAATACCACCAAAAGTTGCTTTTGTATTGTTTAGAATGTGTGTATATGTACAGTGGAAGGCAATAACTTGCAGTTTCCATCCCTGAAGTACACAAAGTAACCAAGGTGATACTGTTTGAAAGTACACAGTCAGCACTGAGGACTGGGTGAATGATAGTACAGCCTGAGGGCACTGCGTGGGTCAGAAAAAGAGGAGGATATATGTTTTCAGACTGACCCCGCAAGATTTACTCTCATCAGCAGTTTTCACACCCAACACTCATAACACAAACAAATAAAGAGAAAAGGTGATATTAACCCATCCAGAAGATATGTCCTGATTACGAGCACCAGCCAGGACGCAGCCAAGAGGAGGGGGAAAGAAGAGGGGGGGGGGGGGGGCAAATACAGGTTAACATGAGGCAACAACACAAACATTATGACAAAAACCAGTGTGAACAGTGCTGAATAGCTTTCATGACTTGGCTTTGAAAATGTGACCTTGGTACAAGAGAGCAACACAGTAGTGCTCATGCTCTGTGCTGAGCGCCTCACTTTACAGAGACAAACAGTTAGAAGTACTTTAGAGGTACTTTCACATATTCAAAGTGTAAAATGTGGAATCTAGTAATTCAACAGCAGTGAGTGTGTGCAGCTGAGACCTTGTCATCTTAAAACACAACGGCGTACTTGTGTACTTGTGTACTTGTGTACCTGGTCTCCTGCAGCCACTGGTGGAAAGCGTTGGCGTGCTGCGCAAACTCTTGACGCAACTTGTCGTTTTCCTCTTGCCTCCTCTGCTCCTTCTGCAGCTCCAGCTCTCGCTCCTACGCTCACACACAGCAGAGAAGCAGACAGCAGTAAGGCCAACTGCACGGAAAAGGGTTTTAAGCTTCTGGAAATATAAATTACAACAAATAATGACAACCTAGCCATAAAAAAACTTTAATTTAATTAAACTAATCCCAACTGTTTGTATCAAATCAACCAATGAAGTGGTGCTCCTGTCCCCAGACCTGCAGACTGAAGGTCGGCTATTTGCAGGTGCATGTAACGGGTCAAAATAATTCATATTTTTATTTACAAGTAAAAATAGATTAGTGGGCAAAATACACAGGAAATAAACTAAAAAGAAATGGAAATAATAATGTTCCATTTCCTCTTCACCTGTATCTTTTAATTAATCAGCACAATTAATTTACAGTTACGCGATAACTTTGTGTGTTTGATTTCAGGGGTGCCCTGTTGAACATCATTATGGCCTTGTTATGGTTACTTTGATTGACGGCCAAACTCAAGTAACAAAATAGTAAGCAGCCCGTCAATTATCAAAACCCTTAGAACTGCAGCATTAGACGGGTATCGGATTACAGGTCAGGGACGGACCTGGAGATAATTGCTGACAAGCATAGTTATCTTTGCAGTTGTAATCTTACTAGAGATGAGCAGATAGAATTATGCCCAGGCAGACCGGACGGATCCAGACCGGACGGATTGGGTGCTGCACTGAGCCGACGTTGCTGTGTGAAGCTACTGCTGATACCCATAACTTTGTGCGTGTACTTCACAATAAATCAATTTTATTGTGAAGACATGACGTCATATAGTTTTTCATAGTGTACATTTTCTGGACTTTTTTTTAAGATGTTTTGAAACAGTGTTGACAAAGTAATGTTAGATTTGACTACATGTTATCAAAGCTGAATAAAGAGGAGGCCTCAGAAAATGAGGACTAATTAATGAACTCCTAGCAACTGGAGTGAATTAACACTGTTAGTTGAGCAGGTCAGCTTTAGTTTGGATCACAAACACAGGAGAAGAGCATTCTCCCTCAGCTGTCCTGACACACACACAGGACAGAGTCCACTCTGATCACCTTCATCACAGTCTAGAGGTGACTGATTGCAGGAAGTGTCTGCACTGGTATCAGAATCAGTATTGGGAGAGAACAAGTCAGCTTGTTGCATCCCTGAACTGAACTCCTGCAGGAGTCCAGCCAGTTGATGTGGTCTGATTATGCTAAGTTGGAATGATAGGTAAGAGCTAGAACTTGGTGAATGAAAATATTAGCAGGTTGTATTTGTGAAAAAGAATGTGTGTGAATGCATAAATAATCGTTGATGTGGAGACCTTGATGATCTTCTGCAGGTTTCTCCAGGTCTCCTCCAGGGCCTCCATGGTGAACCAGGTGTAGGGGTTGGACACCACCTGGTAGCTCTTGATCTGCTGGTCCAGCTCGGCCAGCTGGTTGAAGTCGGCCTGAGCCGAGCTCAGCGAGGAGCGGAAGGCCTCGTGGGCTTCACGCAGCGCCCGGATCTCCTCCAGAGAGTTGCACCTCACCGGGTCTGTCAGATCCTCCTCTGCATTCTCAAACCAGCTGTTGAAGGCTGAAGCTTTCTTGGCAAATGTCAGGAACAAGTCCTCAACCTGTGAAGAAGACATGATCTTTAAAACAAGTCCAATTTACTTATATCACCTTAGCTTAAATGAAATGCTTCAACTGTATTTAAGCTTGGATTTTGTGCACATAAATGTTCAGACCCCCCTTCAGCAGAGGATGCCCTTCTACCTTTCTGAAGTGCTCTTGAGCCTCCAGAAGCTTCTTCTTGCGAGCAGCTGAGTTGGACAGTAGGTGGTTCCAGCGCTTAATCAAGGCGGCGTGACGAGCTTCAATGGCTTTTGATTGGACGTGCTTGGCGGCCAACAGCTGGTCCTTGAGAGCCGTGATGTTGGTGATGCCCTCCTGCTGGAAGGCCTGGAGACCGGCATCAAAAGTCTCCTGCAGACGGACACAGAGAAAAGATGTCAACAGAGAGAGTAACATGTTACAAAGGTAGAAGTAGAATACTGCTGCAAAAGATGGAGTACCTGCTTGGTGAGCAGAGTCTGGACAGAGGACAGGTCTCTGCCGTAGTCATCAGTCTTCAGGCTGTTCTCCTTCTCCCCTGAACACAAGCCCCATCCACAGGTTCAGAAATGATGGAGATAGAGCAAAACTCAAGTCCACACAAACCCATCCAGACCAGCCTGAGGTCAGGCGCTCTGGTTTAACTCTGGACATTATATGTTTCTATACATACACCCATGTATTGAGCTTTACAGGTTCATTATTTACACAGTTGAATTCTTGAGGAGCTAGACCAAAAAATTAAATTAGTATAAATACTGTAGTATATTTTGACAACAGGACTATAGATTGTTTTCAACATTTTATAATACCAGTCTATAATCATATTAATCGTCCGGAAAATCTTTACAGCAGAAATTGAATTAGGAACTCTTTTGAGTGAATATATTGTAGTGGTAGGCTTTCAGTCTGTGGAGGATTAAAGCTTTCTAGTTGTAGAAAAAACACAAAGTACATCCAGTATTTAGAAAACCAATAGAAGTGACTAATTTTGGAAAAAGGAAGACAGGCGTGGCTATGTGTTCGTACCGATCCAGGACTCCACCACGTCGGCCTTCCAGTTGAACTGCAGGAAGGCAGAGTTTTCATCCAGCTTGGCCTTCCTCTGAGCGGCCGCCCTCTCCAGCTCAGACACTTTGCCTCGCAGAGCCGACATCTTGGCACTGATGCTGTCTACATGATGGTTGTTCTGTTAGAAACACACAAACAGTCAACATAGAGGATTATTTCACTGCTTTTTGAAAATAGTGTCCTTTCTCTTGATGCTATATGGTCAGTACCTTCTTGATGAGCTCCTCTCCGTTAGTGCACACATCGTTGACTCTGTCCCTGTGCACGGTGAAGTCAGTCTCAAATGCTTCGTGCTTTTTCAGCAAGCCCTGTGGAAAAGAAAAATGTCCTTGACATTCAGTAAATGTCAACATTACTTATATAATGTTATATAATGGGTGTGTTATTAACTGTGGCAGAAAAGCACCTGCACAGCAGCCAGTGTATCTCCGTAGTCCTCGCTCCCCACTAGATTCAACTTCTCATTAATCCAAGCCTCTTCCTCTTCCACGTTCGCCACAAACTGCTGGTACTCCAGCGACTCCTCCAGCCTCTGTCCCCTGGGAGCACACACACATTCACACACCTGTTTCTTTCTGTGGATGTGTCCTGGGCTGCAGGCTGAGCGTGTAGCTCAGCAGGCTTACCTTGCTCCAGACAAGTCTTTGAGTTCCTTCCAGTGGTCGACAAACTGAGCCAGCCTCTGCTGGATCTCCTCCTGGCCGATGGTGTTGTCATCAGACAGCTTCTTCCCAGTGTCCAGCACCGACTGGGAGCACACAGAACAAAGGTCCAATCACTGCATACCAAAGCTACAATACTTTTAAGAATATATAAAGAATATGAAGATGTGGACCCAATGCAACGATCAAACACCCAATCAGGTTCAAGGCCAGAATAATGCAACTCTGAATGCTATTGTGGCATCATTTCAGTTACAAATGGGAACGCAAGGCATTTCTTATTATAAATACTGATATGACATCTTTCATAAGGCCTTGATTGAGTCATTTACTGCACAATGCCACAGCTCCCATCGACTGGTTCAAATGAGAAATACTAAATACGGGAGGTGTGCGCTATATCTATTTCTCGACAAACAACGGTTTACATCCACCGGCTACCAACTCTAGTGATTCAGCGACAGTCACAGAGGCCTTTGGGGGTCAGATTGTCTCAGGCTTTTGAGGGACAGAGGCCTTTGGGGGTCAGATTGTCTCAGACTTTTGAGGGACAGAGGCCTTTGGGGGTCAGATTGTCTCAGACTTTTGAGGGACAGAGGCCTTTGGGGGTCAGATTGTCTCAGGCTTTTGAGGGACATGAGCAGCCAACAAGGCTGCTTTACACAAACTCTGTGGCCTATTTCAAATGCACAAATATCAGGAAATAAATGGGATGAATAGATGAGCCTCTTACCTGAATGGCCGGCTCATGAGCTCCCAGCTCGGCCTCCAGCCTCTTGTGTTTCTTCCTCAGATTCTGTACTCCTGTCAAATCACGTCCGTAGTCCTCCGAACTCACAAGCAACTTCTTTTCTCTGTCGGGACAGAAATGTGTCATCTAAGTTAAGACCAATTTGGGTGGCAAACTGTTGGAAACCCACGGCCTGTCTCTGCCCAGACAATCAAGTTCATTTACACTACATCATTTCATCGGTCTAGATATCATTAATACAAAATAATATAATTATATTATTATTAAAAAATAAACTGGGCTGTAAATATGTGTTTTGAGCTTAGAATGTCTGCCATCATAACCTAAGAAATTGGGAAAAATATAATTTGGAGTTATTGTGGTTATATAGTTTATAATTGATGGTGCTGTTAGATTGCTGCTCGACCACCCTGTTAATACTGACTGCTCTCCGGCTTGCTGCACACAAAGGAGTCACAAACAGTTGAATGCAGTGGAAATTAATTATAAATGCCCAGAATATTACATTAGATAAAAACATGTTGTGAATTTTGGAAATGATTACATCTGTCTTTTTTCAATACATTTTGACTTGAGGACTTTTATAATTACAGAGACGATGTACTGAGTGTTGCAATGCTCCCTGTGTGTGTGTGTGTGTGTGAGAGAGAAGGTGGACTATTGCATCCAATGTTTCTTAAAGTTATTAATAATGATAATTTGAATGTCAACATTGCTTACCCTCACCCATCACTGCCTGCCAATATGAATAAAAATTTAATGTAGAATATTCAGGGTCATATTTCCTCACAACACGCTCTGGAGCGTTTACTGGCTCAAGGTTTTTTCCCACATCACTGTTTTGTTTAAAAAATCAACATATTTAGATGTGAAAAAAACTGCCTTTGTATATTTCCCCAAAAATTAGTTTTAAATTAATCGTAGCTTTTGGCAGTACCTTCGCGGCCCACTAGTTGGCACTCTTGACAAGATTATGTTTTGTTTTCTGCAAGCAAGCATCCCATCTCCCCTCTGATTCCTTTGCAGATACCATGATCCCAGGGATCTCTTACTTGATCCAAGACTCTTCATCATCCAGGTCCCTGAAGAACTGGTGCAGGCGGTGGGACTCATTGAGTTTGGCGCGGCGGCCGGCAGCCATGCTCTTGATTTTAGTGAAGCGGCCGTTGACGGCATCGCGCTTGTCCTTCACCTGTGAGGTGTCGAAGGCGTTGCTGCCCATCAGGCTGTCAGCCTGGCCGTTCAGATCCTTCAGGCGATCCTGCAGGGAGGAGAGAGGAGGTCAGAGGTGCTCATTCCAATTCTGGATCTATGAATGGATTTTAGAAATTCACTTCAACTCTATGATTTTGTAATGAGTCTAAAAAAAACCCGTTTTGAAATAAGGTCTTTTGTGTTTCCTGAGGTACAACGGCCCACATGTGGAACCATTTGTAGTAATGAGCAACAAACCTCATGGGCAGAGATATCAGCCTCCAGCAGCTGGTGTTTCTTCAGCAGGTTGTTCACTGAAGCCAGATCTTTGCCATAATCCTCAGAGGCAAGAAGAGCTTCCACCTGGGAGAAAATAAACGTGCATCAGGCTTTGAGATAGTCCTCTGTACATTGGTGCGTCAATGTTTGTATTGATGTATGTAGCACGCAGACTCTCACCTCAGAGAGCCAGAAGTCAAAGTCTTTGATGCCAGTGTTGAAATTCTGCTGCTTGTTGGCTTCTTTGAGTTTTTGGCTCTTCTCTGCAGATTTGTTGACGAGGAACTGCCACTGTTCATCCAGAGCGTTGAGGCGCGCCTGAGGAATAGTCATGTTTCAAGTTATTTTCACTTCACTCCTGCATTTAAGATTATGTTCTCACCCATAACTTGTGGAATCACAGTTGGGTTATCAAATAAATCCTAAAGATGTTCTTTTAATGCTAAAATACTTCAATGATTCAGGGATAAAAAAATCAATTAAAAGAATTGCAAAACCCTCCCAAAAAAGCAATCCATAGGCAAATTGATTCCCCCCCCACCCCCCTCTACACGCCACCAGTGGACAGCTTTGCAGCCAGCGTCTGGGCTCGTCCAACCTGTGGAGCGGCAGCAACAGAGAGTTGCTGATCAGCAACAGAGAGTTGCTGATCAGCACTGGGGTTTGTGAGGCTGAATCTGAGTTGCTATAGCTTCGTTAACTGAAGGTCCGCACGTTCTCCTTCCGGTGAAGTCGAACGGTGAGGAGAACAAAACAAAAATACAAGTTCTTTTCTTTTTTCTGTCACTTTGGATTTACTCCAATAAACAAAGTATCAGAATATACACACACTGTAAATGGACTGTACTTTTATATCTCTTTTCTAGTCTTCTGACCACTCAAAGGTCTTTAACACTACATGTCATCATTCACCCATTCATTCACTGATGGGAGGGGCTACCATGAAGGAAGGGGCTACCATGATGGGAGGGGCTACCATGCAAGGTGTCACCTGCCCATCAGGACTAACTATGAACTAACATTCAGACACCGTAGGCACAGCAACGGGAGCTATTTGGGGTTAAGTGTCTTTCCCAATGACACAAAGGACTAGTGGAGCCAGGGATCGAACCACCGATCCTCTGATTGAAGCACGACCCTGCTCACCACTAAGCCCCAGTCGCCCGTGCAGCTCACCGTTAGTGTCACAGTGAACACACAGATAACCGTAAACTACAGGCCGACACGTGAAGATCAGAAGATAGCGGTAGGATTTTAAGCGGCTGTCAGAGTTAGTAGTTGGCTTTTTTGTTGTTTAAATAACCGATGGCTGCAAGTTTACATTGTATGGACGGTAGTAGAGGAGAAATGCTGCTCCCCTTTTCTTTAGAGCAGGTGGCCAGGTATTCCACACTGCCCATTTAACTCTTTCTCAAGGTCCTACATGACTGGTCACAGAGTTGTTATCCTGTAATCTCTTACTGTTTGACCGTGTTATTGTTAACACCTGTAAATTGAATTCTGCCGTTTACCCATATTTGATAGGAGGGTCTGCTGAATGCCCAATATTTCATGGACATGTATTAATAAACCTGTTTGTGTACTGTGAATGCTGCATAACAATACATGATGAATATACCTTGACTGCGTCCTCGCTGCCGGCACAGGCTCCTCTCTGGATCAGGGTGTTGCCGGTGTCAATGACCCCTCGGATTCGATCTGCGTTGGCATGCAGCTCGGCCTCAAACGCCTGATGTTTCTGATGCTTACTCTGACAGCACACACATGGACACAGCATGAGAATCACAAGGGGAACAAGCTCCTGTTTAATAATGGAAATATTCAGAACTCTCCTTAAATTGAGATACACACTTATCCTCTAGCATTGCCTTCATACTTACATTCTGCACAAGAGCTGAAATAAAAGTCAGTTTGGCTAAGTTTGACTAATTAACCTCTACCAAGAGCATATTGAGGCTGACATTACCTCAGCTTCACAATGCTTCTAAAACTGGGTTTGTAACTGAAGAACTAGAGGGTAACAAATACAAAAATGATATCAACACAGGACAACGATCATGACAGACAATGTGTCGGACATCGACAGACACACATGGCAAACAAGTGAAGAACACAAAATGACAGTGGAGAGGAAGGCAGTGTGTCTGCAACAGAGCGCACTTTGAAAAAACCTACTGAAGGAAGGGTCACTTCAAAGTTGCTCCATGTTTGTATCTTTCTACATGTCCATGACCTTCTCAGCTGGTCTGAGTGAATTCTGTCTTTAAACATCAAACACACGGCCAGTTGGGCACAGAGACAACAATTTTGAATTTGTCCGCTTGACACTAGTGTCAAACTCATCGCCCCAGGAAGGATTCAGTCTCAATTTCATTTCAAGGTCCAATTTGATTAGTTTGATTACAAAGTCAAACATGTGAAGCAAATTTAAAGATAACCCCCTCGAGAACTGAAAATACAGATGGAAGCCACACCCAACAACTAGGAGCCTTCGATGACAAAACAAACCTTAAAATAATATAAAAAAATTAAGGAATTAAGCCTTTTATTTTTTTTAATTAACAAAATAAAAAAAATAAAAACAGGTGGACAAGAAGCTGGCACTCAACAGTGCTGATGAGGGACAAACTCAAGATGGACGGAGTGCTTGTTCTACATCATGTCTAAACACACACAGCAAAGACATGGACACATGGAAGACAACCTGCTCGGTTGTTAGTCAGCTGACACACTACTCAAACTTACCAGCAGCTTGGACAGCTATAAAAAATAAGACAGTGGGAGAAAAATTCAGTCTCACTTCAGACAGGACACAGGGAGGGATTTGACACAGTTAAGGACACATGTCTCAATTACCTGCCCTAGAATCAATTACCATCTGTGAAAAAGATTGACGCCTCATTTTACATTTGAAATGTGTGGTATTTACACTTGAAACCATTGTGAAGGGATTCCATGTACTCCTCTAGACTAGCTGTGTTGCTTTAAACCTCTCTGTCAGTGTTCCTGAGCCAGCAGAGGCCCGGCGTGTACCTGGATGTTGGTGGGGTCCTTGTAGGACTCATCAGTTGCAGTCTGCAGCTTCTCGCTGATCCAGGCCTCGATCTCGTCCACGTCCCTGCTGAACTGCTGCAGCGTCTGGGATTCACCCAGCTTGGAACGCTTTTCGATCATCTGAGCCTTCAGCCGGCGCCACCTTTCAAACATCAAAATATGAAGTTTCAAACTAAGCTAAAACACAAGCATGTGCAATCTAACAAGCGTAAGAACAACTTCTGGAGAATCAAATGAAGGAAGTTATAGGCCGGTAGCAATTTTAACATCTATGTCTAAGGTTTTGAACATGTGTAGTTTAATCTGAAGAATATTTAGTCAGACAAAATGTGTTGTATACGTTTCAGTCTGGCTTAGAGCAACGTATTCAACTGACAATTGTCTATCCTTTATATTTTAAGCTTGCAAGATAAAAGGATGTTATAGTTTTACTTAAAGGTCGGGTTGGTAAGCTTCTTCAAAAACACTTGATATTTTTGTTGATTTTCTCATTATATCATGACAGAAATCAATGAATCAAATGCTTGGACAAAAATAAATAAATAAATAAATCCAATATATCTGTGGCTGTCACAGGACTGGAATAAGCCCGTCCCATCATTATATTCATAGCCATGTTGGTTCTTTATGTTCATAATTATCATTATTATGGACATAAACAATGGTAAATGGACTGTACTTGTATAGATCTTTTCTAGTCTTCCTCAAAGCTCTTTAACACTACATGTCATCATTCATACACTGATGGGAGGAGCTGCCATGCAAGGTACCACCTGCCCATCAGGACTCACTAACATTCATACTCATTCACACACCACAGGAACAGTGTGTGAATCCCCTTTATCATGCTGCTTTGAGATATATTTCAAACATCTCTGCACATTGTACAGTCTTCTTTCTTGGTCTTGACTTGCTATGCGTGAGTACTACATCAAAAAGCCGATCCTCTGATTGAGGGACTCTACCACTGAGCCACTGGTGCTGCTGCTACTTTCATTGGAACACTGTCAACACTGGGCTGGGTTTTTAATCTGGATCATTTTCTAAATCTAACGTACGCTTGCTGGTTTCTCCAGATTAGCAACCCTAGGACGATGTTGAAGACAAACAGGCTGAAAGTTGTGTGTAATGGAACTGAAACGGTCTCCAAAGGTTTCCTACCTGTCGAGGACTTCATTGCGGCGGTTGAAGATCTCAGGTTTGGCGTAATGCTGAGCTCCAATCAGCTGGTCAGCAAAGGACTGCAGAGCAGCAATCTTCTCCTCCTGCAGCCGGGCAACATTTAACCATTTAAAGAACACCACTTCCGATCAAGCTATCAAGCTTTCACTGAGCGACAGAACATCTTACTGACCTGCACGTTAATGGCCTTGTCAAAGTCTTCGTGTTTCTTGATGAGGGCCTCCACACTGTCCAGGGAGTCCCCCTTGTCATCACTAGCAAGGAAGGCTTCACGGGCTGCCATCCAGTTCTCAGCCTGCTCACAGTCCCTGTTGAAGAGCTGCAGAGGAAAAGGACGTCAGTCAGCAGAGGGACAAAGACAGCTGTCAGGGACGACGTTATTACACTTTCTAAATGGCCATGTCATGGCTCAACACTCCAGTACCTGGAGCTCGAGGCACTGGTCCAACATCATGCGACGCTGCACCCAGGCCTTCTCGAGGTCGGCGCGCTCACGGTCTAGAGCCTCCAGTTTCTGCTGGATCTCAGGACTAGCATAGTGGCCTCGCACAAGCAGCTGCTGACCAAACTGTTCAAAGGCCTGGAAGGTACCGGCACGAGCGTCGATCTCTGTGCGGTGTTCCTGGGAAACAGAAAAAGAAAAGATAGTGTCGGATGGAGGAAAACCTGCAGTGACATCTGCAATTTTGTCCTTCAACTGAAGGGAGGAGTTCAGTACCTGGTGTCTTTCCAAAAGGGCCTCGGCTCCGGTCACGTCTTTGGCCAGCTCTTCCGAGGACACCAGCCCTCGTATGCCATTGATCCAGGACATCAGATCTCTGTGCACAGATGAAATGTTGTTGCCAAAAAATACCACACATTAACTGCATCTCTCCCAAAAAACAACATTGTTTTTATTCAGTTCTTCACCCGAACAACAAATGGGACCCAGTGGCATCCACCAGCTGTTCTCTCCTCACCTGAAGTCAGAGAGGAAGCGCTGCAGGTCGTGGGAGTTGCCAAGCTTGTCTTTGCGCTGATCAGCTCGTCCCACCAGGCTGCTCCAGGCAGTGTTCAGCTCAGTGCACTTCTCCTGGATGTCATCCACTGCCTCTGGGTGGGACTGGATCAGACGCTCCGCTGTCTCCCCAAGAGAGTTCACCTGGGCAGGGGAGTAGGGAAAAATGAGTAAAACACTCAAGGGAAGCAACAGATTTTCAGCTACAATCTCATATAAGTGACGAAAAGACAATCTGACCTTATCCCCCAGAGCTGCCAGGTCTCTCTCAAAGCCTTCGTGTTTGCGCTGCAGAGCCTGGACACTGGCCAAGTCGTGACCATAGTTGTCAGTGTTGAGGGCCTGGTTCTTCTCCTCAATCCACTCTTTAGTTTCATCAGCATCCCTGAGGAGGCACAAATACAACTTTGGTCAAATGTTGTGAAGGGAATTTGTGTGCTCAAACATCATGAGGTGTCGTGTGTGTGAGTAAGAAGGACTGAGGGTTTCCCCCCTTCTCATTGTTTCATTTTATTTACTGGGAAACGAATGAAATGAAAGTTTCTATAACTACTGATCAGGATAAAGTTTCTTGTTGTGGAGCCATCTAAATGTAAAGTAAATGTCTTTATTCCTGGAAGCAGCTACCAACACGATGCTGGCCTATAGTTGCTTGTTTGAGGAAAAAAAAGTTTTAATTCAATTTCACAATTGCATTTATTTTGTATAGCCCAAAATGCCTTCTCTTTACATCCTCTGTCCTAGCACCCTCACATTGCTACAGAAACCCCCTCCCCCCCACAAAAAAAGAAATTTAACGGGGAGAAAAAAACATTACGGTTTCTATATAACTTCTGATTCAACTCTTACAAATGAAAAGTTGAATTCATAAGCTATAAAACACTCAGTGGTTTTGCTGCTACAGCCTCACTTAGTCTGGATGACCAGCCTAATGTTCCTTCTCACCCTTATTTGAACTGTATGACTCTGGGAACTATGAAAGATGACGGTGAGGTCAAAACACAGACGTAGCTTCCTAAAAGCTGTAGTGTAGGTGAGGTCAGACACCACATGTTGCCCTACAGTCTCTGGTTGGTACCTGTGGAACCTCTGCACCTCGTGGGCACTGCCCAGCATGTTGCTCCTGTCTTCAGCCAGCTGCTGCAGGGACCGCCAGCGGTTATTCAGCTCCTACACACAACATAACATAGATGAAACAGCACGCTACACTCCTCACAGTTTCTTATAGTTTTAGTGTTAACATTGCAACTAAACACCCCCTCAATGGCAGAGAGAGACACATCCAATGATTAGCTCATTAGCATTTAACTGCATCATCAGATCATGAGTTAAGGTGAGGGGAGTTAAACATTTAACTCACATATAACCATGCAAATACAATGTGCTAGAAGTGTGCTAATTTGTATAGTGTGTTTGCTGCTCACAGTCAGCGATGGACAAACACAGGGAGGTGGGGGATGGGTGTAAAGTGCACAGGACTGGATGCATGTTAAGAACATTGCATAACATACGGACAAAGAAAATCACAAAAAGACGCTAAAGACATGGCTTATGTAGCGTACTAGATGGATGATAATAGGATGAACAAATGCTATGGGAAACATGAAGAAACCAAACAGAACACTCAAGTCTGGTTCCAGAGAACAGGAAGAGACGGAACACCAACAAGGAAACCATGATGATGGGGTTAGTTTTCTGATCACCATGCAGGATAGGAGAGCTTCGGGAGGAAACATTCAGAATGAGGTCCGGTGGGCAGTTCATCTTACCTTGATAGTATTAAAGTTAGCCGTTGTTTGAACAGCCAAGCGTATATTCTATAGTCAAAGGTGAACAAAACATGGCAGAAAGGAGGAGGACAAAAACAGAAAAACACCACACCAGTCAAGAGTGTTATGGAAACTCTCAAGGTTTGTCTTAGTCTTCTCCCAAGAAAAACCAAGACATTACACCAATCAGGACACAGTAAGCACTGCAACCATGGCTGGAGCAGAGCGCGCCTAACAGCCCCCAACACGGAATCATGATCAATCAAACTAAATACTTGTAAATGATTGAGACATCTTGAGACTTAATATAAATTAAAAGGGATTAAAGAAAAGGCTCCCCGGTTTTCTCATCAATGTCTTATCATACCCAATAAGGACATGTAACATCAAGAGCCATGGCAGGAAGAGGTCTTTGGGCATGATTGCAGTAGATTGCAGCAGTGACACACCAGCATCAAACATAACCCGGTACTGAACGGCCATGCACAGTTACAGCATCAGATCAAGATTGACAGGCTGTCACATCTTTGTAGTTGATGCATTTTGTCTAAAAATACATAAAACAGCTGAATGTTTGAATGCATTTTCTAGAGACAGATATAATACGTTAGATGAAGCTTACCTTCCATGGCGATGCAGTCTTGGAATCGGCTTCATCCTGTTTTATGAAATGTATGTGTCATAACAGAGGTTTATTTCTTGTTTGAAATGTTTCTTAAATATTAAGCAAAATGGATGTAAAGTGCAGAAATGCTCATACCTTGCCAGGAGCAGCACCAAGCAGCTCTTGCTGTTGCTGACAGAAAACAAACATGATCATTAAATTACAGATAAAACATGGAAGACGACTCATAAAGTGAAGCCAGGGAAGAAGAACTTACCTGAGCCTGAACCATGGGGGCCTCCTCAGCCATGAGGCCTTCAGACTCCAGCTCAGACGCCACTTTGTTGATGTCTCTCAGACGAGACTCGTTGGCCTTGAGGTCCTGGACCAAACAAAAGAACATCATTGTACACTTTTTGTTAGGCGTGACACCTACAAACAATCTCAACAAAAACACACAGAAGCCATGAGTGTCGTGAAGCAGTAACAAGCAGAAATATTAACATGAGTTGATGACTCAAGATCAGGTTATACTAGTTGCTCACTAATCAATAACAGACCTAACATGATTTGACATCAAGGGCCGATTAAACAAATGTTGAATGAGAGATTGCATTGAGTTCCAGAAGTTGGTAGAAAAGAAGCTATGACTTTGGCTCTCTAGAAGAAAAACTTTTAAAACATTACCTTCTGGAAGTCGTCGAACTTCTTCTGCAGGACCTCCACCTGTTCCAGGTCAGAGCCCATCTCTTCGTTGGTGAGGGCACTCTCCTTCTCGTTGATCCACTGCTGGAGCTCATTCGCCTCACGGAACAACATGAACTTCTTGCAGCTCTTTTCGAGCATGTCCTTGCGTTTCTCTCCCAACTCCAACAGAGTACCATACCTTAAAAAAGGTGCAGCCACAGAATTCAATCAAATCATTTAATTTGCCTTCAAAAGCTTATATAGCGTAGCTCATAAAAAAAAAAAAAAAAATGAAGAATCTGCTCTTTTGAGGAATTTGTATTAATTGCTAGTGACTGCTCTATTTCTCTGCAAAAAACTGTTGTCAACATCTAAATAGCAAAATCTCTTCTGCAGCACTGAAACAATAAGTCCATTTTCTGTCCATCAGTCATTGACAAAAGTATTTTGATAATCGATAGGTTGTTCAAGTCATTTACTGAGCAAAGACCAACAGTTGCTGGTTCCATCTTTTCCAATGTGTGAATTTGCTCAATTTCTCTGTTTAAATATTTTATATTGGACATCTTTCTTTTGACTGTTCCTCCAACAGAACGAACAATTTGAAAATATCTTGGACTCCGACATGTTATACAGAAAATGAGTTATTCAAAAAATAATGAGAACAATCTACTGAAGTCCTAAACTCCTGTCATTAAAGTGAGAGACGACCAACGAAAACGAGCCGTGGTGCTACATCACACAAATATAAATTAATGAGTGTTTAAAGCAATACAGTCATTTTTAGTAATCGACTGATCACATCGTATGTTTGCGTCACAATAATGAATCAGAATCAAAAACAGCACATTGCAATGTAGGGAAGAAGAAAACCTTCAGAACTTTTACACGTTGGGAAAAGCAAAGTCAAACAGCCTGAGCAAAGAGCTTTGATAATCACCAGATGGAGACATGTTCTACCCAACAGAGTCTGCAGGAAGTGGGACGTAAGTTCATAATGAGCTTTTCATTTCATTGTATTGTAGACCGGGCCATTGCTTGTTTTTATTCATTTATTAATCTATCATATATTTCCAACACCAAAGGTTTCTAATAGCTTTTGTAATCTACTCCTCAAAATGATTTTAAGTAAATTCAAATTAAAAGTTGGACCAGCTAGTAGATTTCAATCAAGAATCTTGGAGCCACTAGAATCAGCAGAATTTCTCTGACTGGCATCATGAGCCTTGGACAATGAGGTAACCTGTGCAACAATGAATCAAAGCCCAATATGTGCAGAACAGTACGGCTTATGACATGACAAAAAAATATCAGAAATGAACATCCAAAGGCAAGCCTGGGATGAGAGGGATGTGAAAGGATCTTCTATCCCGGTGCTGAATAGAAGAGGAGCGTGAAGTAGACACACCGCCACACAACATGAGGGGCTTTGGGGTTGGGAGGGATGTAAAACTGCATCACGATCACAAGAACACGCAGAGGGACGCTGGTTCCTACTCACAGCTCTTCCACCTGCTTCATGCGCACAGACACGCTGCAGGCCTCCTTGGTGAGCAGCCTGCTCAGAGGCAAGGCAAGGCAAGGCCAACGCACAGCGACACAAGATTAGGTGGTTAAATACAGCGAGAGGACAGCAGAGGAGACAAGAGAAAGAAGCCAGGGGCAAGGTCATTATTGTTAAAAACTGAGCAGAAAATATGATTTGATGAAAGTAAAGAAAGGTTAAAGAGCAGAGAAAAGACACTTAAGAGGAACTGTTAACAAATCCAGTCGGAAAGGAGAATTTGGTTAGTAAACTACATTTCAGTTGCAAACTGTATAACGCTATGGTGTGGGTTTCTTACTGATTGTCAATCTGGTCTTGGCGCAGTGCAATGCTGCCGTGTTCATCCAGCAGGTTTTCTCTGGACGAGGACTGGGTAGGGTCCAGCTTCTTCACATAAGCAGCAGGAACAAAGCCCTGGCGATCGTTCACCTCCACCTTCCACCAATCCTGCAGCAGGGAGGAGAGGGACTGATATCAGCAAGTGATGTTCACGAGAGATTTTGTGATGAATCCATCATTTTGCAAATAGAGAGGTGATGTGGGCGCTTGATGAAGATGGCAGCTGAGAAAGTTGCTCCATGAAACCCAGCAGTGAAAATAAAGTCACTGATAAATACTTTCAGCTCAAGGTAGAGTGGTTAGCAACTAGAACAACGTCTCAGCTCCTCACAAACTAAATATGAATACCTTACTGAGAACTTTGGAAAACGCAGTGTCTTTAACATTTATCTTCCATACAGCCGGCTAAAGCAAAAGCAAGGACACCAGAAGATCCACGAGCTACACCAAATGCAGGGCATCAAACATTAGCGTGAGGGAACGTAAGGCTACTGTGGAAGAAGGGAAGATTGGAACACTAAGTTCCCGTATGGACGAGGCTGGAGGTTGCTGGGGAGCACCGCTGACACATCCAAACAACTACATCGAGGCTATCCAAGAAGAAATACAAAAGCTAAGAGCTCACGTTGATTATTTAGATTAAAAAAAGATAGGATTCAGTTTTTGCAACAAGTGATCCCCGCAAGGAGCACAGCTAGCCCACAGAATGCCTATTGACCCCTCCCCCCACCCAAAGCCAGACCAGAGGGACGGGGATCATCACAGTGACTGACAAATGATTAAATAAATCACTACAAATTTGCATCCCTTATATTAATGTACCTAAATGTTATGCAACATGTCTATTCCAGCTGGCCAGGTTAGTTTCAGCCTGAAGTTCAGTTCATGGGGAGTCAGACTGACTAGTATACACTGAGCTGGTTTGATCGGTACCTTGTTGGTGCTGTTGAGCAGGGTGAGGATGTCCCCCTTCTTCATGGTAACTTCACGGGGACTCTTCTCCTGGTAGTCGTACAAGGCCAGGACCAGCTCCTTCCCGGTCTCATCATCCGTCGGAGCCACTTGTTGCTGCTCAGTTAAAAAAACATTTAGAGTCATTGATTTCCGTTCTGCTTTAACTGAAGAAAGTTTGATGAACTGAGAAAGCCCACAGTTTAGCGATCAGAGGCTTTATTAAAAGGCCCTGCCACGACGCTGAGCACATGTGCAGTGTTGTAGTGTGTGAAGAGGGATGGGGTTTTACCCTGCAGGACTGGGCCTGTTCCTTCAGAGCATGAATGCTGCTGCCATAGGCACTCAGGTCAGACATCAGGGCCTCGTGCTTCTTCAGCAAAGCCTGAGGAAGACAAACTATTCAGCACTACTGCATTTGTCTCAAAGGGATATACGTTGAGGCTTGTGCAATAAATGTAACATGAACATAAGCTTAAGGTAGAAACACTAAAAGATTAACAAATTATATAGTTTATACTTCATTAGCAGGTCGTTGAAAAATGCATATGTGATATTGATAAAATGATATTTTGTGAAAACTCTGTACCTCAGCAGAGTCTTCGTCTTTGCCGTAGTCTACGCTCCCCACGATGGGCTCCTTCTCCCTCATCCAAGACTCAGCCTCGTTGGCATCAGCAAAGTACTGCTGGGCTTGCAGAGAGTCCTCCAGGTCCTGTCTCCTCTGGGAGGCCTTAGACTTCAGCGTGTCCCAGCGTCCATGAAGTTCTGCCAGCTTAACTTTCACATCCTCTCCAGCAAAGTGTCCTGGGAACCCCCCCCACGAGAATGTTTAGCATTTTGACTGTTGGGACTATACTTCACTTGCTTACGGTCACATTCAACTCGTAGGAGATATTAAACAAGGCTTGTTTTAAATGAATACCTTCCTCCACCATGGCCTCTCCTTTCTGGGTGACAGCCTTAATGCGAGGCTCGTGACCGGTGATCTCAGCCTGCAACGCCTGGTGCTTCTTCAGCAAGTTTTGGACACCAATCAGGTCTTTGCCTGAGAAAAACACCAAGAAAGACGTTTTGTAAAACTTCATCACTCATCTGAAATATCTGAGGCTGGTGCTTCAACTGAAACTGAAGCATCCTCCAAGTTCTCTGCTTATCTCTGTAAAATGACCATTTGAAGGAGACCTATCATTTTATAATACAAGTAAATATAGCTAACAAGTTTTACCTCTGTTAGTAGAGGCAGCAATGGGCTCTTTCTCTCGGATCCAAGTCTCCTCGTCCTCCACATCTCTGAACAGCTGCTGGAGCCGCAGAGAGTCGGACAGTTTCTGCTTGCGTGCAGCCATGGGCTCACGCAGAGCTTCATAGCGCATCACTAAAGCTTCCTGCTTCTTGCGGATGTTGTCAGCATCAAAGTGTCCCGCCTCTTGGAACTGGCGAGCCTGGATTGTTATGCCATCGATGCGATCCTGGGAGAGAATAATTCATACATTAGCTATTTAACTACTATGAACCAAAAAAAAGGACTAGCATCAGTTAGTATCAGGTATGCCCTCCTGATGTAAGCCTAACATTAGGTACCTGGTGAGCAGCCACATCGGCCTCCAGCAGTGCATGTTTCTTCTGCAGGTTCTGAACACTCGTCAGGTCTTTCCCATAGTCGTCTGAAGCCAGGTGGCCCTCCACCTCGTAGAGCCACAGCTCAATGTCCTCCACGTTTCTGTTGAACTGCTGCTGCTGGTTGGCCTCACGGAGCTTGATGCCTAAAGAAAGAAAATCAAATTTACAATCAAAACTCATCAAGTGTTCTCATACCATCAGTGATGGGGTGCTGCATGCAGAGATGTCATGATATCAAATTTGGATACCAAAAGGAAATATCACAGTTTCATGATTATTAACCACAATATTTGTAATAGGCATATAGCTAATGAAGTGAAATATTTCTTATTATCATCATCAACTAAGTCATAAAAATGCACAATTTAATTATTAGGAAATTAGAAAAGATTGTATTTTATTGATTAAAAAAATCTTGGCATTGGCAGTTTAAATCATGTATAATAAGTTGCGTAGAGCTAGTGAGAGGAAGTTAAACAGCTCAGAATTTGCTCTCCAATATCTATTTAGGTTGCTGTGAAAACATCTTCAAACATCTGGATTTATTCAAGCTTCTCACCAAAACTACATTTTACAAGATGACATCTGAACACATCATGATAACGTCATGATGTACTTTCGCCTAATTACATTATGGTGCGTTCAAGCTCCATCCAGTTAATAAATATAAGTGGAACCTCCGTACCAGAGCCATACAGCAGAAAGACCACTGATGTAGATGGGGTCACAGAAATAAATCTGACTTTAATGCATTAGTAATAATTAATATGACAGAGTGATTAACATAAAGCGGTGCTGCTACCGTCTACCAGGCCATGAACTAATGTTGGTAAGATGAAGATCAAATTTCAGTAAAGGTGAAAGGAAGTTGTGTCCATGTGTTTTTGGCATGATGAGACTTGATGATGAGAGTTTTAAAGAAAACTAAAATGACACCAACATGGCAGCATTTTGGATTTAAAGCCAAAGAGCTGAGCCGAAAAACAGGCGACGTTTAAGTTGCCCTGCTGATTTTGGTGCCACTTTACTCTCTGCTTCCTCTTCTTCTTGTTCTTCTTCTTCTTCTACTAGAGTTCACTAGTGCACCACCCATTGAAGGCATGCCTGTTCAGAACAGACAACAGCTTTCTGGAGAACCGCTCAGATACACAACTTCACATTCAACACTGTGTTGCTATGGGTCCTGAGCAAAACACCCAGCGAGTGTGAGGTAGCTCGAAATGAAAATATAGGAAGATATAGGGGAAACACACAGGTAGACAGAGAGTCCTTGCTTTAGTTAGATTAGCGTTTGGCAAAGCAGCTTAAAGGTGCATTACCGCCACCAAGTGGACTGGAGTTGGGACACTCATTCATGGGCTCTCCCAGTCTCATGCTCAACTCGGGAGCAGCTGCTGAATCAAGTGCGACACCTAATGGTAACATTCAGTATATCGGCACCTTTTAAAATGGCAGAAACTGCCAACTGCCCTCAAGCTAAATAATTTAATTCCTTTCTGAGATTTTAAACGTTTATTATGTTTTTATGACTCTTGTAGTTCTACTTGCTTGACTGATGCAGATGTCTGGTTTCATATGTTATTTTTGCATGCTGATTGTGTGGTTATTTGACTATGAATGTTTCTTGTCCAACAGATGTACAGAATAAGAGCACATGATCTTTATTCAAAATCCTGATTGATCAATCAGATGCTTTTTGTCTTTAAATCCATTGTTTTGTTTGTTTCTCATGAAAAAGACATCTCAATGGGAAACCCTGAATAATTTAAGTCTTTCCCACAATGACATACAGTAGTACTGCCATATTTGATTGTAAAATTTCCCATTTGACAATATTAAATTTGTACTTGGCTGAAAACAAATCTATCCATATACCGTAGCACCTCCATTTACTTCAGATCCGTTTTAGAGCTTTCCTACGGCCGGTACCTTTAAGCTCAGTGGCCTCCAGGAGTTTTTTCCACTGGGAGCTGACTTCCTCCATGCGGCCAGCCACCTCAGTAGAGGCATAATGCTTTCCATCCAGCAGCTCCTGGCCAGACTTCTGCAGGGCATCAATGCGGCTCTGATTAGCTGACAGCTCAGCTTCAAACGCCTGGTGTTTCTGCACCTTGCCCTGCAGGTTGGAGGGGTCCTGTTGTCAAGAGAGCAGAAGCATGGAGGTCGGAGGATGGAATGTTAGAAACAGTGAGCATAACGTGGAGATGTGCAAAAACATGTTAAAATGGTGGACACATCTCTGCACAACAAGATCTCCAACTCTTTCATGAACTACCTTGTAGGCCTCATCCGTGGCCGTCTTCATCTTCTCGTTGATCCAGCTCTTGAGCTCATCAGAGTCCCTGAAGAACTGCTGCAGGTGGAAAGAGTCCTCCAAGGCAGCACGCCGAGACTGAGCACGCTCATGCAGGGCGTTGCGCCGACTGAGCAGCTATAAATGTGAAAAGGAAGAGAAGACATGTTACTTTTGAGTTCGCATTGAGAGATGATGACAAAATCCTGCCAGCATTAAGTGCTCATATTTGAGATGATTTGATTTAAGGGACTGTTGAGGGAGCTGACAGTGGTACTTACCGCATCTCTGCGGGTGGCCACGTCCTCTTTGGCATAGTGGTTGTTCTGGATTAGTTTGGTAGCAAACTCATCCAGGGCCTGGAGATGTACAAGACAAAGACATTCTAAATCTATCCTATTTCATTTAAAATTAAATTGTACAACTTCCATGGAGTAGCAACAGTATTTTGATAATAGAATGTGTGGAGAAGTGGACAAACTGGAGTAACTTACAGTGATCTTCTCTTCCTGGGCACTAAGGGACTTCTCAAAGTCCTCGTGTTTCTTCAGCAGTGCCTCAACACTGTCCAGGGAGTCACCAAGGTCTTCATTAAGGAGGAAAGCCTAAAGAATCAACATACAACATTAAAAAGTGGTTCATCACATGAACTAGACAATACTCACTATTGCAACTCTACCCTGAAGAAAGGTTTTGGTTAGAGTTTCCATGTGTAAAAACGTGCAAACCGGTTTGATATTTAGCCTCAAGACTGGATCGGTATGCCGAATGTTACTACAGGCCTTGCACTTGACTCAGCAGCCGCTCAAACAAAACTCGAAGGGGCTTGTCACTGACCTTAATTGTCAACCCACCCTGATGGAGCCTGAGTTGTTGCTAACAATGGGGCTAACCCCCTTCACTTGAATCGGCTGGCAAAAACCCATCTTGTCTCGTCCCCCAAAGAAACACATGAACTTTCTAATAAACTAACATAATGTGCGTCAGCCCCCCCACTCCCCCACCCCCTCCCAGCTGTACTGGAACCTTGGCTTGGCAGAAAATTGCAACGGCCTGTCAGACAGTAGTTGTTCTGTTAGTCCATAATATATAACATTAGAACATCTTTGATATGGAGAACACAATGTTACGGTAATCACGTTGTAATATTGCCTTATGCTGCAATACAAGCTAGATTTAGCACCGTGACACCGTCGGCTCAGGTTGCTGATGTAGGCTACTTTTTACATGCCAGAATGTGTCGAACGACAAATGCCGGTTCAGCATGCATAACATCAAACTGGTGTCAGCTCGTACACCGGATAAGACCGGCAAAACCGGAAATGGACCCAACTCTAGTTCTGGTGTCAGTCGGCGTGCCAGGTTACCTCTTGTTTGCTCATCCAGTTGTCAACTTGCTCGGTATCTCTGTAGAAGAGCTGCAGGTCCATGCACTGCTCATACTGCTGCCTGCGAACCTCCCACAGCTCCAGCAGAGACTCCTTCTCCTCAGCCAGGATGCCCAGCTACACACAACACAACACATCACTCTAAACATGGCGTGCTGGTATAGATAGGTATAATACCACACAAAAGAAAGAGCGTACAGTCTGGATTATGTCATAGTCCTACCTTTTCCTTGACCTCTTCAGAAGCGTAGTGTCCTGTATTGAGCAGGGCCTGGCCAGCTTCATCAGTGGCTCTAAAACTGTCTTCATGAGCATCAATCTCTCCCTGAGACACACAAAAGACAACCTTACATTGCTGCTTTTTACATTTGAAATAAATGTTGCATTTTTATGTCAGCTTTTAAAAAGGCAAAGCTAAAATGGTGGTCAAATTTCAAGATCTTTTGACTTGAGAGACTTTACCTTATGCTCCTGGTGGCGGTCTAGCAGAGCCTCAGCTCCAGCCACGTCATTGGCCAGTTCGTCAGCATTGATCAGGGCTTTCATCTCCGTCACCCAGCTGGTCAGATCCCTGAAGTCAGCAGTGAAACGCTGCAGCCTAAAAATAGATCGAAAGAAGAAAAGAAAATTCTGGTATTGACAGTTTATAAACCCTGGTATTGACAGTTTATAACCAATCCGTAGCTGGTATTTTACAGGTAGGAGTCGTTCAGGCGGGTGTGGCGCTCAGCGGCCAGGGTGCGAATCTGTTCCCAGTTGGTGACGAGTTCGTCTTTCTTCAGATGGATTTGTGAGGCATTTTGTGGATGTGTCTGCTGTAGGCGCTCTGCATCACCACCCAGTGTGTTGACCTGGAAAGAGAAGAGAAATGGGGAGACAATAAAAGGTTTGAACCAGGTTTCTGGTATGTGTGTTGCCATTCTGTAAAGCATCTTCTTGCCTTATCTTCCAGGGCAGCCAGGTCTCTCTCCAGACCCTCGTGTTTGCGAAGCAGGGCCTGCACACTGGCCAGGTCACGACCAAAGTCATCAGAGGCCATCAGTTGCTCCTTCTCCTTGATCCAACTGATGGTCTCATCCACATCCCTGTTGTTGGAGTCAAACACACAAGTTTGTATTTATATTGTGTCTTAATAGAATTTCTGTTCAAATCAACAAAGAAAGACAGATGAGACAGATTTGAGCAGGAACTTAAATTGAGTGAGTAAAGACTGAGACATGTCGTTTACCTGTTGAAGCGCTGCACCTCAGCAGCCCCAAACAGCTTGCCCTGCCTCTGCTGGGCGAGGCCCTTCAGGCGCTGCCAGGCCGCGTTGACCTCGTCCTGCTTGCGAACGATGAGCTCAGCCTCTGGATGGGCTTCCTGGATCAGCTTGGCTGCCAGCTGGTTCACCTCATTCACACGTTCCTCGTGTGCAGCCAGGTCAGTCTGGAACTCCTCGAACTTCTTCTGCAGAAGCTCCACATGCTCCAGGTCCTGGCCCAGCTCCTCAGAGGAGGCCATGGCCTCCTACACGTGGACATAGATGAAAAACATTGAGGGCAAATATTACATTCAAGTCAAACGTCTAAAAGCTATTTAAATTGAACTGAACTGGATGACCTCACAATTCAGTCAAATTTAAGATTCTTCGTGCACTTACAGAGTTTATTTCTAGTTGTTTAGTTTTCTTTATTAGTTACTGGTGAATCAAAAGTTGACCTCTTGTTGGCTAACAAAACTAGTTTTCATTCCCCATTCAAATGAATTGGTACCATTAGTCTCAGGCCATCTTTTTAGCTTTCAACTCCAATTACAATTACCTTTTAATGAGGACAGCTATTTTGTCTTTATGTTTGTTGCTCACCTTTATTACAGCAACTAAAGAGCAAACAGTAAAACCACATTTCCTTTATTCTGCCAAAGGCTAGACGAAAGCTTCCTAAACTTCCTAGGAATGCCTCAAAACACAGAAATATATGAAATGTTCGATCACTCCAGAAGCACTATTGTTGAATCTGACCTTGTCACTGATCCAATCCAGGGCATCTTCACATTCTCGCAGGTACTGGACCAGTTTCTGGGCCTGCAAGAGACGCATGCCCTTCTCCTTGGTCCTCAGCAGCAGAAGGTCCCATAGGCGATGCAGCTCCTCCAGACGAGTCTAGTGCAGAGGGAAGGGGAAGGATTGTTTTAACGTTAGTGCACAGAGGAGAGGAAGGGAGAAGGAAATACGAAAAATAGTTTTCCCTCTATAATTAATTAGTATGTATAAAAATAGAAAAGTGAGTCCAGGAGCTTTAAAGGTAGCTAGGTCATTGGTTTAAAGATACTACCTGGAACAAAAACAATCCACGAGCACCATTCCTTTGTGAGACGACCCATATGAAACATTACTTAAATAAACAAACTAGTTAGTCCATTTCCTAACAATAGAATCACAAGAAGGGACAGCTTTCAACGAAGAGCAAGATCTGGAAAAATGTTCACAGCACTCAAGAGCCATATGACACACGGTCCACAGCAGCTCAACACCTACTTGTATATATTCTCCCATATTGACACTTGTAACTATGGGTCTTTGTTGTGTCCGGTAAGGCGTGTAGGACTGAATCACATGGAGCAGGTTTAACAGTGGACAGGGTATTCAGTAAATATGCATATGCATATGCATATTAGGGTGACCACAAACATCACTGGGTGCCTTACTCGAATGGTCTCAGAGGAGAAGTGTCCCTCGCTGATCATAAGGTTTCCTGTATCGTCCAGTTTGATAATGGCCCCAGCATTGGCTTGAACCTCAGCTTCAAAGGCCTGATGTTTCTGCAGCTTACCCTGTTTACAAGAAGAGACCAGCAATGTCTAAACATCTGAAATATACTGTGGTTATGTATATTCTGATGAAAATATTATTTATATATAAATAATATAATATTATTTATATATAAATAATATAATATAAATATAAATATACATACATATAAATAAACATATATATATATAAATACATATATATATATATATATATATAAATACATATACATATATATATAAATACATATACATATATATATATATACACACACACACACATATATATATATGTGTGTGTGTATGTGTATGTGTATGTGTGTATATATATATATATATATATATATACACACATACATACATACATATACACATATATATACACACACACACATATACATATATACATATACACACACACATACAACACATAGAAAACAGCCTGACAAACCTGCAGGTTAGAGGGGTCCTTGTAGTTCTCATCAGAAGCGATCTGCAGCTTCTCCTGGATCCACTTCTCCAACTCATCAGCGTCGCGGCGGAAGAACTGAAAGCGGTAAGAGTCCTCCAGCTTCGTCCGGCGCGTAATGGACAGCTCCTTGAAACGCCGGTAGCGGTCCAGCACCTGCTGCCGGCGCTCCTGGATGTCTTCGGCTGTCTCCAGCACTTTAGCCCCTGCTGTGTCCATTTTCTGGAAATACACCATGATAAGAATCATAAGTAAGTTTGAAACACACATTTATAATGTGATATTCACTGGAAATGACACCCACAGCCAGTGAGGAAACTTATCATTAATGTAATATGCAGAAATAGATAGATTCAAACCTATGTGTTTCCAAGACGGATTATTCAAAAGTCATTTTTGGCCAATTTTGAAAGACTAACACATCCACACACACAAAGACATATAAAGTGCGGCGGAGCAGAGAAATGACTTAAAATAAACCGTGTGATCGCTGCTCAAGGTTTTAAAAAAAAAAAACAACATATTATTTAAATGTTTTTTGAAATACATTTTTATGCAAGTAGTAAGTAACTAAGAGGCAGGATATGAAAGGACTCTTTGCCATAACAAAAACCCATCCTGTCTCAAGCAGAGCAACCACGGGGCCAGCAGCTGAAATACTCAAATGCCAAACGGGGGTGGGGAGCCGGAAATTCCACATGCATGACAACAGTGCCTAGGCTTCAATACACAATGGGATTGCTGCAATCAGCTTCTGTGTCCCCTGTGCCTCTGGCTCCACGGGCAGTGTAGCCTCAAACTGTAGCTAAAGTCTAGCTAGCAACCTTGTTCAAACAAGGCGTGGTCTTGAACAGGCATTCATACTAGCTTCATTTCTACGATGGGAAATGTGGGAAGAGCTGCAATGAAAACCATTCTGAGAATTCTAAATAAAACCAATTATCAGTGAAACTAATTACAGTAAATGGTCTGTACTTGTATAGAGCTTTTCTAGTCTTCCGACCACTCAAAGCTCTTTAACACTACATGTCATCATTCACCCATTCAAACACTGATGGGAGGGGCTACCATGCAAGGTGCCACCTGCCCATCAGGAATAACTAACATTCATACACCGTAGGCACAGCTACGGGAGACATTTGGGGTTAAGTGTCTTGCCCAAGGACACATCAACATGGACTAGTGGAGCCAGGGATCGAACCACCGATCCTCTGATTGAAGGACGACCCTGCCCCCAACTGAGCCACAGTCGCCCACAATGTGACTGTTGGTGGTTTTACCAGATTGCATTTTCACCCTGTGGTTACAGGTGGTGTGTACTAGTTAGAAATAAAAAAAATACTTAACCCAAGCTTAGTTGAGAACTAATTCTTTGTTTCTGTGCCAGACTCCACCCATCAAAACACAGACACAAAGGGGAAAAGGAGAGATATTGATCTGTCTAACCAAACCAAGGTCAAACAAAGCTAGTGCATGGAGAGGGGAGGTCTGTGTGTGGAGTGTGTCAGGCCTAATGTAGATGAATGTGGGTTTTAGTTGATGTAGCAGATCGTGAGACAAAGAGCGGTGAATAGATGTGAAACACTCTCCTGGTCTATGCCTACACTCAATGCATGGATTAGTGCAGTCAGCACTAAGTTGAGTGGGCTTTTTACCCATGAGCCACCATTAGCTTTCCAGTGAGAGAGCACACACACACACACACACACACACACACACACACACACACACACACACACACACACACACACACACACACACACACACACACACACACACACACACACACACACACACACACACACACACACACACGGACCCCTCCCCCACATCCCAGCTTGTCCCAGTTCACAGAAAGCTTAAAGCTCCTCATGGATTTAAGTGAGTGAAGCCAGACTCATTCTGCATAGTGATGTCAGCAAAAGGGGACAGACTGGCACTCATTTACGACCTGGGTGAAACACGACATGCAGTGTGATGCTGAAAACAATGACAGAATCGTGGGAGTTGATAATAAAAAAAACTATACTGAAGCATTTTCTTTGCTAAAAAATATATAAATAGTGCAATGTTGATATTCATTTCATTTTGAATATTCTTCTTATTGAATTGTTGAAATTCTATTCTTCCACATGATTAGATACTCTTACGATTAGAGCACATTCTGTCCCCAAAAAAAACAGAGTTTAGAGAAATTAAAACTGAAAACACAGAATTTGGAAGAAATTTTAACTGAATCTGTAAAACATTCAAAACAGATTTCAAAGTTAGGACCCTACACATGGGGACTTCTTAAAAGAGGAAAAGTGACGACAGAAGACAAAACTCTCAGCAGCACTTCAGTAGAAGAGGACTGATGACAGAGTAGTGGTCAGACAACAAATAACCATAATATATGGATCAAATGAGACGCAGCACTCTGGAAAAGAGGGGCTGACATTAACAAAGCCAAATGTCAAGTCCACACTGCCAGTGTGACTTGTTTAGCTGCAGCCTGCCTTAACCAGTCCCACCCAAACTGTGATGACACAGGGATCTTTATGTTCTAGCAAACCCAGTTTACAGCTTTCAAAGAACACTATGAACTGGGTAGCAGACTTCAGCTAATGTATATAGTTTGCCTTTCATCATGGGAAAGGTTTTACTAAGCAACATACTTTATTTAGACTACTGTGCCTCACAGTTACTGCAAGAACACTACACTACTTCTAATCTATATAATCATATTAGATGTTAGAATATTGTTATTTAAGTTCACTCTTTATTTTTCTTCTTTCTTTTAAATGTCCATAAAGCTGAAATCTGTTACAATTCATTTTTCTAAAATAAATATTTCATCTGCAAGGTAGAGTAAGACGTTGCCTGACACACTAACCATGTACTTGCTGTCAATGCGCTGCTATTTGGTCTCAATTTGTGTAACGGCACATTACTGTTCAAACCAGAACTGTCACAAACAAAGTGACATAAAGTAATGTGAACTTACGACCACACCGTTAGTCACACACTGTGAAGATGACTAGTCTTTTAGGAGGTACCTTATTAACTGAAGGGTAAGAGGGCCAAGTAGATGTTTGGTTCAAAATGAAGTCTGATAGTAATCGCAATTAACTTCAATGACTGAATAAATTAATTGTATACAATTGAAAAATGAGAAAATCGGCATCAGAGCAGGGCTACTTAAGCTGGGTCTAGGCCTGGCGTAGCGTCCCCTGGGCGAGCTAACACCACGGCAGCATGTGTTGTGTGTCGAGCACAAAGGCACTACGTCGTGGAACTCCCAACGTTTGGAACTCACCGACAGCTGAGGGCAGGACTTTGCAGATGTTACTGCCACAAATACTGACAAAAACAAACTTAAATTAAATTAAGTAGTAAAATGATTAATTCACTCTTACTAATAATTAGTCTCAGAATTTTAGAAAGACGGAGAAGTCTTTTTTAAATACTTTAGAAACAGGAGATTTTGGAAATGAACAGGATATTCATTAGAATACATTTGTTGTTCCAAATATTTGGCTTGTTTCTTTACAGAGCTTGGATAAAGGCAACAAAATAGTCCATGAAGATGAGTTATGAGTTTGCAGCTAATCACAATTCATCCACGGCATTGAGGAGCATTTTTGGTCTGTTTTGTTTGTACGCCCCCTGGTGTTTTGGAGAATATGGCACCACACTACACGTTGAGCTTTAAGTCATGCTCGTAGCTGACGCGTCATCTGTGGAGGCCCACGCCGAGCATAAACCTGGCTTTACAGATCTATGACACCACTAAATACAGCCCTGCAACTGCTGATAGCACTTCCTCCCATCTTGTATCAGTAGATAACAGCTTTCCCTCTCTTCACCTCACTGCTCCTCTGCGGGGGAAGGTTTTTTTCGGCTCTCTCTCGGGAAACACCCACACACTGATATCAGCTGGCAGTACTATGGCTTCTATTCCACTGATGGTCGTAGTTATATAACCCCAACTCCCGTTCTCCCTCCTTTTACAGGCATATTAAAAATATAATGCTTGGAGGGAACTTAGTACTTTGCCAACAGCATGTGACTTTCAAAGTCATCACCATTCCGAAGTCCACTTTATGGGTAGAAAAACCGCCAATGCAAAGGTACTGCCACTACTACCGCCTCTCTCTGGTTGGAAATGATGCAGAACAGAGTCCATTAGGAGCAGAGCATTAAAGACTAAATATCCTGTCTTCTACATGGACAGATATTAGTACTCCCTGCGCTAACTTGGCAACAAAAGCAGTAGCTCTAACAATTACTCAAGAAACCCGAGCAACTGGAATAGAATTCACTAAATTCCTCAACTAAAATGTCCTCCCTCAGAGCCAGCAATGCAGAATGAAGGATGGCCCGGCTAGCTTAGCTACCTCATAGCCTCAACAACAGCTACCTGTTGTTAGACTGCCTACATACAACAGGAATTACCCCGATTATTCATAAAAAGCCTTTTACAAGGCTCTCCTGGTCAAAACAAACCCGTACAACTAAATGCTACATGTATAACAACCTGCTACTCTGATTTAAAACACCCTTAGGAGTGAGGAGGGTGGAATTCAAAAGGTTAACCCTGAATCCATGTTAAAGCTGAACTCCAGTCTCAATACAGTCCACTTAATAAATAGATGAAGCTTGTTAGCTAAGTACAGGGTGTCTCAAGTATCCTGGGCATTGTTATCATGACGTCCACAGAGTGGATGAAGTAATTCACTTAGCAACGCCTAGTTACTATGGTGAACCATGTGTTATGAATAGGGGTCATACTGACGCCACACTGGGAGGATGGAAGCTAAAGGATTCTGCAGGAAATGGGAGAGTCTCATGAGACCAGGCAAGTCCATTGTCCTACTAAGGGAGAGAGAGGGAGGACGAAGATAAAAGACGTATTCTCCTTGAACAGGACTTTGTAGAACCAGCACCTGACTGTCATTCCATTTGCTTCACAGCATGGCCAGACAGAAAAATACGCACTTACGCAAATACAGGGGACTGAGTTCATCCAAGTAGTCACATCTGAAGAATTTTAGGAAGTTAGATGTGCTGTACAAGTACAAAATAACTGCCAATGGCTAAATCGGCAATTTGAAGCAATCGTCGTTAGTCAGCAAAATGTGTAGCCTTTAACTACCAACTGCTAGTATGAACCATACCTGATATTCAGTTCATACAAATAGAATCTACATTAAGGTTATTAAAAGCTAATGAGATCAATAATCCTAGCGAACAAAAGCTGGTAATATTTGCTGAGCTCCTATCTAATCAGTTGCACTACTCTTATTAGACCGATAACTAGCAGGTATCAAATTTCAATGTTTTCTGATGCAACAAACATTCTCAGATTTAAAAGGCACGATAGCTTAGTCTATTCTACTTTAAAGGTAATATCACACTTTCATTTCCATGCAAAGAATATCACATTAACAAAAGACATGCAGTAAAAATCTACTTTTTTCTGGAGTTATTCATTAATAAGTCAGGATAGTCCTGGCTTAGTAGAAAAGAAGGCCAACACAGACAAACGCATGCACAATTCAGATCACCAGTCACTTACCAAATCCTCATGACATTCAAATTAAATTAAAAATGACATTTTCATCCAGAAATACCTGTTTTAGTAGTTTGACAGGATGAATATAAGAAACAGTGCAAAACCAAATCATACACACATCAGATCTTCCCAGTCGGGAGCCTCAGGTTTTCTTGGATCTTGGCTGATCAGAAGGCTACATCTGTGACGAAGTCAGAATCTGCAGCAATGTGAACGTCTGTAGTACACTCCTCAACGGTCTGGAAGTGATTGAAGAAGCGAAGGCTCATCTATTCCGCAGCACAGACAGACGCATTGCACCTGCAGTGACTACGCTGTACAAAAGAGCAAGCCAAGATGTAGCCCAGCCCATGCGTCTCCCTCCGCTCCCTAACCCCTGCTCCTCCCTCCACTTCTCTCCCATCCCTTTACTCAGCAAAACAACAGCATCACTGCCCTCCACTTCTATCCAATTACCTCTCCTCTCCTATACAAACTCAAAAGACACACAGACACACGCAAACACACAGAAGTACGGTGAGACAAACATGGATGTTACCTTGAGTTTGGGTTTAGTAAAGGTCAACATGTCAATCTGTGTAGGGGCATAACATTGATCGCACAATCATTAAGAGGCCATCAGCAGTAGGTAGTCAGAACAGGAAGATGCTTTCACAAGAAGTATCATGTTTGAAGTGCATCATAACGTTTCAGAAGTCAATGCATCAAGAATCACTGTACATTAGAGATGGACTCTTTCATTCAAACTGTCCATATTTGTCTGGAAAGAGTCGACGCCAGCAGTAGAATGCGTTAGCAGGCTGTACTGGATCTGGAGGCCCAACACACTATCTGACAGCCCTAGAGCCAGGGAGGGCTAGTTTTTATTTGGGTCATGGTCAAACTAGAGTTACAATGAAAAAAGACAGCGGTTGAGAGGGAGTTTGAGAAGAGAAATAAGTAGGTTTTTATTCACTGTAGAAATCTAGGCTTTATAGCTGTGTTCAAATGCTGCAAGTTATCAATATTCCTCAAGAGTAAAACAAAGAGGTTGATTACAAATGACTGCAGAGCTGACCTTATAGAAACGACCGACCCCACCCTCCTCGAGTGCTCTTCTAACAACACTATTACATGCTTTGTTCTAAACACTGTGATAGGCCCCTTTACATGACATTGGCTGGAACCAACTCCAGTTATTCTGCAAATTAACAATGGAATGAGCAATATTTACTGGGGAAAAAACAAACAATCATGTAAAAGGAAAAAATGCTCTAATGTCTAAGTCACACGGAGAACAATATTCTCTGTGTTCCGATATGACATGTAATCAAGTAATGATTGTAATATAATCCAATTAAAATGAGGCAGTGTAGAGGGACATAGAATCTGCCCTGGGAATATCTGGGAAGTATTTTAGGCAGTACAGCTCAAAGAGCTGTCCCACTTAGCTTCCATGTTTTTGTATAACATCAACATGAAGTCAGGCTTCAGAGCTTACTTAGATTCTGCTCATACAATTTTAAGCCCGACGACAGTGAAAACGGTCCTGTTTATACTTTGACAAGCTTAGAAAAGGCTCATTCATTATTGTCTGGATCTATAATACTGTCCTATTCTCTGTTGCTGCCATGTTACATGTGGCGGGCAGGGGGCTACCGAGAGTGGAAGTCAGTGTAACAGCCAAACAAACGTTAGTCATAGCAGTGCCACCATCAGCAGGGAGGTCACGGGATGGACGGATATAAAATCTATACTCCGATCATAAAGCAACCCTTTATGCCTATCAAATGGCAGAACTGCAACAAAAGCATCCGCTATGGCCCAGGCCCATTAAATATTTAACATTAATATTTTAAATTGTGCATGCACAATGACAAACGTTAGACTAAATATATATACCTTTTCATACACACATTTTTAAATGTTTTTTTTTCTAAAATAAATGTTGTGACCACCAACATGACAATCAAAGGATTACGGCAAATTTCGGGACTATAATATCTAACACAGTCAAATCCACAGAACCATAAATATGGAACAGCACATTTAATTATAAGCTTGGGACCTTTTAAACAATGTTTACATGATAAATAACGTGAATCTCAACAATAATGGTGGTACTCCTTTCATTCCCATGGTGCTTGTAGCTAGTGTGCTGCAGCGTTCTATCTGAAGCCCTCTCCAGGGTGGAGGGGCCCTGGTATGTGGAGAACTTGGCACCACCCTGACGAAGCCCGTTTCCTGGACAGTTGCAGAGGCGTGAAGTCACACTCACAAACTATAAACTACCTTCATCCCTTAAGAACACGGAACGCCAGCTCCTGACATAATGCATGATAAAACACACGATCAATTAGGAATATCCACCTGTAAAGGATTCAACGTGACACCTCATTTGAATAATTAAAAGTAAGAATAGGCCTAACAGCTGGAGCCATATGTCCAGAGGTATTCTACGGCTCTGGGCGGCTCCCGTTCAGCCGTGGCCCACCAGAATGTAGCCACCTCCAGAACCGGGCCTTTTTTAATCCAGTGGGATTCCATTCATTCAATCTAAATGCACAATGTACAAACTGTGATTAAAACATAATTCAATGAATCACATTTGGTTCCCCAACTTGCAGTTACGTCAGAACTAGCTCACGGACTACCGTTAGCTCGTGACAACCCCCGGGGTTAACGTTCCGTTGTGTCCGCTACCGAGAACCCGTTCAAGCAGCATTATCAGACCGTTTCAAGACGGAAACCACACCAGTTATGCTAGCGGACGTTAAATATGTCGACTTATGGATGTTTAATCAACCATTTTGTTGAATGCACCGCAGGTTGAGGGATGCTAATGCGAGCTGGAGTCATTTGGGAGGGTGGCTAACGTGCATGTCCACATCGAGCTAACAGTAGACCAAACTAGACAAACTAGCGAGCAGTCATTCGGTACCTGAACTATGATATTGTAATAATCCTGTAACAAAGGACCGCCTGCAGCTAGCGTTAGCCACTGAGCTAGCGAGCCCGTAGCAGACGGAAACACACACTAGCAGACCATTCGGAGCCTACTTGGTCCGATGGGTCCGTGTTAAAGCCATTCAACAGGCTCGGTGGCTGCGTTCGTACCTCGGTGAGGATTCAACAGGCCCGGTAGCTGGGTTCGTACCTCGGTGGGTCTCGGTAGAGCTTCAAAAGTGCTGCTGGTCCAGGCGGGTCGACGGAGGAAGATGCGAGACTGCAACTCTCTGGGTTGCTGTTTTTTTTTTTTTTCTTTTTTTTTAATCAAGTGTGACGTAATTCTCTGCAGCTGCACGGAAAAAAACGACAACTACCGGACGGACCCGAAAGCATGACATGCTCAATATAAACTGTGTTACCGTCGTTTGTTCCACCCTGATTGTCATATTCGTATAATGCACAATGAGAATCGTGTCTGTGGCACAAATCAGCAATCATTCAATATATGTGGCTGGCTCGGCCTTTTTAGACCACATTATCAAAACAATCACATGTTGAGGCGGTTTGCCCGACTGTACAGGAATACACTTTGTAAGACAACAGGCACATGGTGCTGCTCATCACTTTGTTAGTCACGCGTTAGAGAATTAGTGCTGCTCGATTGAGGGCTGGCTGTTTTGATCTTCTTCTGAGACGCTGTGCTCCATCCCTGCAGTCTCAGACTGCTGTTCAGACAGACAGCACTGGACCTTCTCCAATAAACTGATCAGTTATTAACACGGAGCAGCAGAGTCTGTGTTCAACTAAACAGCATTTCAGCCCTTGCATGATCTTTCCACAACCATCACTGTTACCTGTAAGAGTTCAGCTGACTACCACTAGCATTTATCATGTTCATGAGCTGTTACATATTGTCTGAATCATTATTTAAAGATAAAGATAAAGATATACTTCAATGTCCCGAAGGGAAATTTGTCTTGGGCTCCAAGCCGCTGCATCACACAATCCACTTGCCAGCATCACAATTCACATGCAGACATAGAACATAGTTCATACATACACTCATGAATAAACTTGCTTAAGTACACATGCCTTCAATAGTTACGAATAATAAAAAGATCCCTGCCTCATTTCCATTTGAACTCCCCTCTCATAATGTTCAGTAAAATGTACATGTAGTAGGATGCTTCACCTTACATCCTTCATACTTATTATTTATTGTGAAGTTGACTGATGAGGCTGCTCAGGGACAGCAAATAATGGAACAGCTGCTACAGGACAACAGCTGTGCTGACTGATAGACAGCTTCTTCTCACTCATTGTATGTCTATGGACCAACACCAAAAAGTATTATTTCAGTTTGTATCCTCTGTAACACTACAAGACACGAAAAAAAATAAGAGTTGAGAAAACCGTTTGAATCAGGTGGAAAAACATTTTGTTGTTTTTATTGACGCTTTTAAGTTACCCATCGTGGATATAAATTATTCACTCATTGAATACACTCCATGGACAAGCAACAACTATTCCAATAATGTAGTATGTGAAACTGCAAACCCAACAGTTGTTTTGACACAAACGGTCTCCTCCAGCCAAAGGACAGCGACAGCAATGTTTTCAGCTCCATCCAATCAAAGAGCTCAAATATATTGAAGCACATATTGTGCCACATAATGGGTGGTCATGGATGGCTTGGCTACAGAATTGTATACATGTAAACAAGTACACAAATCAATCCTTTTAGTACATAGCAGTACAAATACAGTACATAGTCTGTTAACTCTGGTAATAGACATATTACCTTCATGACTAGCTTAGGATGAAAATAAAAGACACTGTGAAGGCTTGATAAAGATGAGCAATTCTTATTGTTTTTGGCTTGTAAAATACTGACTTTGATATCCAATCATACATTTCTGAAGAAAACATCAAATCTACTTGGTGAAAACAGTAGCTTTTGTAACAACTGAAAATAATCATGACAATATTTGGTGTTTGGTCTCGAAGATCAAAAAACAAACGATAAAATCATAAAAAAATATAGGAAAAACAAGAAAACCAAAGTCTACAAAATGTCTTCAAGACCAAACACTGCTTTCCATTTCTACCAGCCTTTGTTCAGTCTGTCATGAGTCATGACTCATCTTTGCATAGCAGTGGATTAAAAGACTTTAAGGCTCCATTTGTACTTCGGTGAAATTAGTGCCTGACGCAGTTTAAAACAGGTAAGGAAAGGTACGGTAAGGAAAGGAAAGGTACGGTAAGGAAAGGTACGGTAAGGAAAGGAACGGTAAGGAAAGGTACGGTAAGGTAAGGTACGGTAGGGAAAGGTACGGTAAGGAAAGGTACGGTAAGGAAAGGTACGGTAGGGAAAGGTACGGTAAGGAAAGGTAAGGAAAGGTACGGCAAGGAAAGGTAAGGAAAGGTACGGTAAGGAAAGGTAAGGAAAGGTACGGCAAGGAAAGGTAAGGAAAGGTACGGTAAGGAAAGGAAAAAGCAGGAGCAAGAGCAAGCTGGTTCGATGAAGGACTGCAACTTACAGGTGCTTTGTGTGAACCATCAAACCTCTAGCATGTCATCAGGGTAAACAATGTTTTACCACTGTGCCTGCATTGCATTACTGGCTCTGTGGTTCACAGCATGGCCTGAGTATCCCGAACACATGGACAAAGACATAAGGCGTAACTTATGTCTCCCTTTACATAGTAAAAAAATCTGGTTTTGTTACGGTGTGCCGACAGGTATCCTATGTGGCTGGAAGTAAAGCAGCCAGATGGGCATTGTCGACACAAAGGTCCATTTGTTTCAGAATCATTTCGTGGATTAAAGCATCTGGTAAAATAAGCATGAGTAAAGTGAAAGATGTTGGAGGTGACAATCAATCTTCAAGGTCTTTAACAAATGAGTGAGTAGTTTACATGTGACTGGTGGGAAAGGGTGTAAGCAGCATGAACTGCTGTCTGTCAGTGTTTTTGACACCACTAAGAGTCACCAAAGACATTTTAAATCCTTCATTTAAGGGCTTTAATATTACAAAAGATCTCTTTTTATTGTATTTTTTAATCCAATGACATATTTAATTGTCTCCCAATTTAGTTGGAAATACTCTTTACAGAGACAAGTCTGACATTTGAAAAGCCCGACTAGCAGCCAATACTGTTCACCCAAGTGGTTTAAAATGGTATGAAACAAGCAACCAGACTGACCAAGCATTACATCTTTACAGCCACCAGCTCTTGTTAGCAAATGTACAAGTAACAGGCTCAGACCACCGTACTGTTTTGGAATGAGTGCTTATAATACACCGCTGACAGACGGGCTGTCAGATGGGTGAGGGGGCACGCAGCGAGCTGTCGAGGGCCAAGTCTCCAAACACATTGGCATAGGAGGCTTTGAGGAACTGGACGTAGTTCTGCAGACTTCGGTTGGTGCTGTCGGACTGCTCCAGACGATCCTTGACATCCTGCAGTCGGCTCTGGTACCGCCGCTCCACCTAAGCATCATAAATACACACCTTATAGACCTAAAGACACAGCAGATGCATACACACTTTGGGTAGAATATCAATGGCCTTTACCTCCTCCTTGCTGCGTCGCAGTTGATTGATTTCTGAGGTAGTCCTGCTAAGTTGAGCCTCCAGGTCCAGTATCTTGTACTGGTTAGAGCGTTCTTTGGTGGCAGCAAGTCCTCTGGTCTCTGACATCTGGAGATGAATATGACACACTGGACTTAACTACTGGGCAACACAGGGTGAAATAGTGCATACTATAGGGATATGTCAACATGCACTTCAAGACATGCAAGCTCACTTATAATTACACGCAGCCCGACAAACCCAAGCCCCTGAGTGTAACACTGAAGTGTGAGCTCAGGTTCTATTTTTTGCAGGACAACCCTGCATTTCTTAGCCAAAGGACCTCTGCATATCGGCACTCCTTTCTTGTCAATGCAGAGGTCTCATTGAAATGAGTGAGAAGGCTACGCTTTCTGATGCAGTGGTAATGATCTACTACTGTATTCTATAATCACACATTTTATGCGACAATGTTCAGTTTCAGACCTGTTGGTGAGCATCCCCCAGAGCTTCCTCCAGCTTTCGGCTGAGCAGAGAACATTCCCTTGTTTTTTCTTCCAGGCGGAGCTGACCGCTGCGGATGGTGTCTTCCCGTTTGGTGATGACCGCCAGAAGATCGGTGTTCTGACTGCCAGCCTCACCCAGCTTTCTGTAAGATGACACAAAACAAGGACAGCCACAACAACAATGACCAGTTAGAATGAACAGTTAACCAGTGCACTAACTTGTATCATTAAGATTGGTTCATTATTTTACAAGCTATGCTTACGACTTTGAGTGCAGTGTTTAAATGCAGTTAGTGTACTTGTACCCAATTTGTTATCTGGCACGGCAGTAGGATTGCCGGATCACATATCACACGAAAATCCATCTTGCCAGGCTTTAAGTAATGTGTTTGTGTCTGGTAAGCCAGATCACGGACCAATCAGCGTCCGGTAAGGAGCTACCGGCAACTACGGGCGTGGCTTAGATGTGTACGTGACCACACAGAGAGTCAACTGTTGGTTCTAAACAACGATGGCAGCTCCCAAATAAGATAGCGTAGATGCTGCAATAACACCAGTTCTATCAGAATTGGAGAACATTTCTTCATTTAAGAGTAAAAAAACGACACTGAAGGCTTTTCTCCACAGAAAAGAACTTTTCGCTCTTCTCCAGACTGGCTTTGATAAGAGTTTGCTTGACAGATGGTTCATCCAATCACCTGCCACTCATTTTCTTAAAGTGCCTGCCCTTTTCCAAACTGTTTCCCATGACGGCTTCTCAGATGGTGCTGTGTAAAAAAAACATCTGATGGGTCAGGTTAACCCTATAAAAAAAAATCTAAAATCATAATCCTTATAACTCAAATCTGAACACAAAGACATGATACACATGTTTTTAGATTAAGTGTGACTTACACTTTCCATATCATTGTATCTCATGTCCATTTGGAATAAACGTTAACAGATATCATTGGAAATATTTGTATTATAACTCCAGAACCTGCATGATCGGATTTTTAAGTTTTCTAGCCATAGCTGTCTGCACATCATGCAAATACTGCAAATAGGAACTGCTAATAGCTAACTCACTGACTCCATGGCAACATTATGCTTCCTGTTAACATGGGATGGGAACTTAGATCATGATTATCCCCAAATAGAAGGGGGGCACAGTTGTCTACTACCTAGTGAGACTTTGAAAACCTCTGGTCTGAACAAAACGCCAAAGCCAGATGGAGGAACGCAAAAGTGGTGACTGACCTTTCCAAACTCTCTACTCGCTGCTGAAGCTGTCGATTCTCCTCCAGCAGCACCTTGTTCTTCTGTCTCAGAAGCTCTACTTGGCTGCTCTGGGTCTCCACCTAACACAACACAAGTTCTTCATCTCACGACTTGGACTGTATATCCAAGTATTTAGTTTCCCACTTACAGCTTTTAGTAAAACTTGCATGTGTGTGGTCTGACTTGAGGTTCTAGCAATACTGATGTGGTGCTTTAAAAACATTTTAATGCCAGCAAAAATAAAGTTATTGGCAAAAGTTAACCTCAACCTTAAATTTGATGGAGATTAATAGTGGCCTCATTCCAATGTTGTTTTCAGCACTACTGCAATTCAACATGAAAACCACATTTCCTATAAATCCTATGAATTCTTCTCTTATTATTCCCCCAATGTTATGGATATAAATGTTTGAGGATATTTTTTCTATCTGGCCCTGGCATAACTTCTGTTTGTGCTGAAACTATAGCGCTTACTCCCACAAAAAAATATATTTTGTAATAAAAGCATTCATCAAATTTTTATCCAAATGTGATTTGGAGTTAAACATTACAATGCAAAATGTAGTATGGAGGCCAGTGTTTAGATTTGACTTCCCATCTTCCTCATATCAATGTTGTAATATCTGAATCATTTTCAAGTTAGCACTTAAACTTGGAACTTAAATCATTATTTTGTGATGCTAACTTGAGTTTGCATGCATCGGACTGTTGACCTTCATGCAGAGATCGGTCAGGGTTGTGCTGAGCTCCATGCTGCGTCTCTCCTGGCTGTGCTCCCTGTCCTGGGCCTCCTGCAGCCGCAGGTCAGAACGTCGTAAGGCTTCGGGAAGAGGCTCTAAGGCTGCCAGCCGCCCCAGCAGCTCGCTGCGCACCTCTTCTATTTCCTGCTCCAACTCCCTGCGCACTGCCTGGGCCTCCTGCTCCGCCTGAGCCAGCCGAGCACGGTACTCATCTGCTTCAGCCCGGGTTTTTCCAACCTGTACAGAAAAATAAATGGCTTCAGACTTTTGATGAACATTAACAGTAACAGTGTCCATGGGATAGCTGTGCTATCGCAATCTCATACTCATATTTTGAAACTGCTTTTAAATGCAAACTAAAGTAAGGCTATACTTGAAGTGGTTCTATTGAGTTTGCTGATACATATAAATACCTTTGCACTTGGTTGGACAAAAATCTAAATTTTAAGCATCACATTGGAAGTCTTAACGTCATGTACGGGCCTTCTTCTGTCTCAGCTAGACCAGTGTTTCTCAAACCTTTTTTCTGGGGACACACTTTTTAGAAATGACAACCCAACGTAACACAATTCACAATAGGCCTTATCTATAAATTGTTAGAGGGGCAAATTTGTGCATAAATGACCATTTCCACATCAACATATATTATCTTGGATAGGTAAACCAGGAGTTTGGGAGTGACTGAGCTCGACTATGGTGATTCTATTTACAGATTTGCTTGTTTGGCCTTACTTCATGGTAAATGGACTGTACTTGTATAGATCTTTTCTAGTCTTCCTCAAAGCTCTTTAACACTACATGTCATCATTCACCCATTCACACACTGATGGGAGGAGCTGCCATGCAAGGTGCCACCTGCCCATCAGGACTCACTAACATTCATACTCATTCACACACCACAGGAACAGTGTGTGAATCCCCTTTATCATGCTGCTTTAAGATATATTTCAAACATCTCTGAACATTGTACAGTCTTCTTTGTTGGTCTTGACTTGCTATGTGCAGGATTCAGCATTTGTATATTTTGATGTACAAGGTCATTCCAGGTAGGTTATCCATGTACATATGCACTAAGGTTGTACAAAATACTTACAATCTTCAGTCCAATAATTGGCTGGGCTTTAAGGAGCCACCTGTGTGGACTGAGTGGTGTATGTTTTATTATTGCCCTATGGCCCACTCAAACACTTTCTATGTCTATAAACCTCTTCTGTTGATGCGTGGACTTAAGTTTTTACTTATGTATTTTTTGTTTTATTGTATGTATGAAATTAACACTCGAAGTTTAACTTAACTCTTGGCCAGTTCACCATCGCAAAAGAGATGTTTTATCAATGGATTTTTTCCGGTTCAATGAAGGTTCAATAAAAATCTCAGTGTTGCATTCCTAGTCATACTGTATGCTTCACATACCTGGATCTTATAGCTGTCCAGCAGGCTTTCATATTGCTGGATTGAGGCTTTGACCTGCTGGAGCTCTGACTGAGACAAGGCCAACTTCTCCTCCAGTGCAGACGATGTAGCCTGACAGGAACACATGTTGTATCATTACACCTAACCCTCCTAATGTTAGATAAGTCAATGTAAGTCTATTAGAAATATACTGCGGGCAGGAAGGACATTATCCAAGACATAAAAGCACAACAGATATGTAGACATTTTGATCAGGCACTGGTCAGGTTACCATTTTATAAATGTGGTCACTGGTGTTTCACCTTGAGGGACTGCTTCTCCAGTTTGGCAGCCGTGCTCTCTGTGGTCAGTCCATGCAGGTTATCTAGCAGGGCCTCCCTCTCTGCTGTGCCTTTATCCACTGTAGTCTGCAGCTGCTCCGTCAGCTCTGCTATACGGCTGCATCACATAACACAACACCTGTCTTATTTTCTGTTAAATGGCCAAAATGGTGGCATTCTGAACCAACAGGAACTTTACACTGTTCATAGTTTGAGAAATACGCTTGAGGGTTTCATTGCAAAAATTCTAGTTGCAGCTGGTTGTCCATGGGATCTTCTGTGACTTTCCGTCACTCGGATCACTCATTTATTACTATAGGGTGGATAAAACAAGGGTGTATTACTATAGGGAGGATAAAACAAGGGTGTATTACTATAGGGAGGATAAAACAAGGGTGTATTACTATAGGGAGGATAAAACAAGGGTGTATTACTATAGGGAGGATAAAACAAGGGTGTATTACTATAGGGAGGATAAAACAAGGGTGTATTACAATAGGGAGGATAAAACTGGGGGCGTTCCACTGTGAGCCAATCATCTCGTTGCTTGTCGCTATTCTTGTCTGCAGATGGAGCCATAACAGAGCTGTAGTTACCTGTTCAGCAGTGACAGTTCAATCTCCAGTTTACTCTTGTCTTTCACCTCTTGGGCATGGTGACTTTGCCAGGTCTCAGCTGCTGACAGCGCATCGGCAACCTGCTTCTCCTGTTCAAAATAAATAAAAGGTGCCTTTGACAGGGATTCATTTTTCTTGATTCTGTTATTAAAGAGGCGTGCGTTTGTTTGTTTGTGTGTGTGTGTCTGTCTGTCTGTGATGGGTCTTGAAGCTCTTTTAAAGGTAAGCTGATAGGAACATATAATGCCAAGAGGAATAACTGAATAAGTGTTTCTTTAACATATGGCCAGTTATCTAATAATTGACAAAAGCACCTGGTGATGATGTTACAATGAATTATATGAACCTAAGAGGCCTGTGCCTTTTGTGTGTGTGTGACTAATCAATGTATAGCTGTAGTACAGAAGCATGTCTGCTCTGTGACACCCTACCAGGTCCAGCATCTGGATGCTCATCTGGCCTGCGGTGTCCTCGCTGCGCTCAGCTCGCTGTTTCTGGGTTCGCGTGGCTCGTTTCAGAGCCTCTCGGTCTGCACTGGCCTGCTGCCTTAGCCTCACCAGCTGCTCCTTCAAATGCTCCATCTCTGCCTTCTGCTGGTTGGCTGCTCGGTCCAGGTTCTGAACCAATGGAAAGGACAGAAACAAGGATTACGGCTGGGTTCGCTGTTGGTGCTCTCTATTTGTATAGCAGATTATCAGACAACAGTACACACATATTGAAACATAAGTCTGACTCATACTTCATTTACCAACTACGCAATTATCATACACAACAACAAAAGCAGATGAGTCCACATGATGCTAGGACAGACAGATCTCATGACAAACCTTTATTTGCACAGTAAGGCGGTTGTTCTCAGCTTCTTTGCTCCGCAGTTGTCCTTGTAAATGAGCTCTGGTTGACTCCAGACTCCTGGACAATTCAACTGTGCTTTTTGCATTGTCCTGCATTTCCAGAATACAGTAGAATTTATATTAGGGACAAATATGTATTCTGCTTTGACTTACACACTGTAAGTAAAGGATTACATTATTCTGTAAAGATGTTGTTTTGTTTTGGATCCCTGATTGAGAAAGCTCCACAGACAGACAGAGCTGTATTTACCGTAAAAAGTATCACAAATACGGACAACTGTAATATCAGTACCTTTTCAGTATCTATCCGTTTGGAGAGTTGATTAACCTCTCTGTCCTTCTCTTGAAGTTTCACCACAAGATGCTGTAAAAGGGGAAATGAGGCAAGCTTTACTTATAGAGCAAATGTTATACACAAAAATAAAAAAAGAAACAAACAATACATGGAAAAAATAGGGATCAACCTGTCTAATGAAAGAAAGAAATATAAAAACAGACAAAACATTGTGGTAGATTTAGGCTGCTTCTATCACACTCACAGCATTTTCTGCCTCTGTGTCTGCCAGGCTCTGGAGTAATGCATCCTTCTGCTCTGACACTCGGGTTGACTCCATCTGCTCAAAAACAGTCCACCAAGGTGCATGAAAGTTAGTCACTCTGCTTAATAAACATTTGCTGTATATTGATGCTAAAGAAAATGAGTCAGTCAGCATCACAGATCTAGTCTGTAGTTTGAGGATACATTATACACAGTACCTGGGACCTGTGCTGCTCTCTGAGAAGGTGCCGCAGAGTTCGGTTTGTGGCCTCAAATGTCTCCAGTTTCTGTAGCAACAGCTCCTTCTGACGGGCCAAGACTGAAGAGTCAGAGCCAGACAGCCTCTTCACCAGCCAACAGAAAGAGAGACAGGGACAAAGACATAGGTTTACCAAAGAAGGTTGTGGGAACTTATTCTGAAAAGTCATTGAATAGCATCATTTAATACCAACATTAACATTTACGACTAACTAAATGTGCTGTTCTTTGTTCCAGACAAAGTCATGAAGTCAGAAAACTTTGGGATTGCCTTGAATGTAAAAGCTGCCTGTTGCTTTCTAGAGTTCCCAGCTTTGGACCTGACAGGACACAATCTTAGTGCCAAACATTGAGATAACACTCACACTGCCAACAGCACCGCACAGTTTGGAAACAGATTCTCTCAGGGCTGAGACTTGCTTGGCAGCTGCGGTCCCATCGGTCTCAGCCTCCACCAGTTTCCTGAGCAGAGCATCTTTGTCTTGCTGCACACTGTCCCAGTCTTGTCTGCAAAGACAAGATGTTTCACAATGACATAATAAACACCGGAGTCCTGCAGGGTGGCAAATCGTATTTTCAGCATACGCAAATGAGTTAGGTGTGTGGATGACATGGCTTTAGTGGTAGGCCTTACTCATCTACAGTCATTAAACATGTACACTAACCATGTTACAGACCTCATAACGTGATTCAATGACAGTCATCTTTTGTTGATTGTCACCAAGACAAAAGAAATGTATCTAAACGGTAACAAGAACCATTAGTGTCAAACCTCCATTTAACCAATGAAGGTTATGGGCCAGGAGGTGGAGCTAGTGAGCTCTTTTAAGTACCAAGTTACTGTGTTAGACCAATGAGGTCAGCCTATTCACTTTAAACAGAGTATACCAATCCCTAATAGAAAGTATACTCACTTTTAATATTGCGTCCTGGTTTAAGCACGTATATATCAAAAACAATGCGAAGCTTTCAAAAGTAGTCAAATTGGATGGCACAATTACAGGCTGCAAACAAACCCCAATGTCCTATCACCATGGCAATGTGTCCAACTTTTAGGTTGATCTGAGACAACCACAGCCATCCCTTTAACCACAACCTTCTGCTACTGCTACCAGGGCCAAGCTACAGAGTCCCCTGTGAAAAGAAATCCTCTCTAGAAAAGTGTTTGTCCCTGTTGCTATGAAACAACTTAATTAGTATGGACAGCCCCTTTTTGAAGCCAGTTTGCTGCCTTGGAACACAGCATTTTATATCTAATTATCCTACCTTGATTCAGTCCTCGCCATTGAGTACCTGGTGCATCTATAAATGTAGTTTCTAATGTGTATTGTGTTTTTACCTTTAAAAGCGAATTTTGCAAATGCACGCCAAAGACAAATATCTGCCTTCTGCACGCAAAAGACAATTAAAGTATTTTCCATTCTATTCTCTTCTTCATGAGGGTTTAAACAGCATTGCTGCACGTGCAATACATCCAAGATACAGCACTATTACAGGAAATATAAAACAATGGGACAGAATAGGACTGACTTGGATCATTTCACACAGCTGAGTCTAATAATCTCCCATATTTTGCATAGACACTTATTAAGTAGCTTGCCAATGTTAACTCACAGATATGCAAATGGCTCAAGCAACACATAAAGTCTAAAATGATGATTTCATACTTTGAACTTTGCTCTTATGTTACACTTGAAATGGCTATCAGAAACTACAACACGTCATCATAATTTCTAGCGAGAGGCTGAGAGTGTTGAAAACAACTCTTCATCTGAGCAGAGTCTCTCTGAGCCACCTGCTTAGTCCAGGCCCTGACTCACACAGCCCACCTTAGCACCGGCATAGCCTCCACTTACCCCCACACTGAAGAAGGGGGGGTTTCATTGATTGTACTTCCTGTCAACACTTTCTCAGGGGGAGCACAATGAGGTGTTCAGTGTAATATTTGCCTGTTGTGATCGGTCTCCTCCAGCATCTTCTCCATGGATTGGCGTAAGCGTGTGTTCTCCCGCTCCGTCTCTTCCAGCTCCTTGGTCACCTGAGCCAGCTGCTCCTCCTGCTCCACCATCACCCGCTGGGAGACACTCAGCTGCTCCTCCTGCTCCACCATCACCCGCTGGGAGCCACTCAGCTGCTCCTCCTGCTCCACCATCACCCGCTGGGAGACACTCAGCTGCTCCTCCTGCTCCACCATCACCCGCTGGGAGACACTCAGCTGCTCCTCCTGCTCCACCATCACCCGCTGGGAGACACTCAGCTGCTCCTCCTGCTCCACCATCACCCGCTGGGAGACACTCAGCTGCTCCTTCCTCCGCAGTTCAACCTGCACCCGTCCACATGTGGACAAACACACACAAACAATACGTCACTGGGGTCTCTGTGGACTCAGTAGCACGACTCCATCAAATGACATCACGGTGTGTAATAATACTTTGAAAAACATTATGTGTTTTATTGTGTCTCAATTATGATGAAAATGTAATTCAAAATGGATTCTATTTACTTTTTCAATCTACACACGTCAACGCCTAAAAAAACCTCTTCAGAATATTTTTTCCTCAATGCGTCTTTTGGTAAACCAGATTTATTATTTGGTAAACCAGATTTCTTTATATCAGAAAAACCATGCATACACCACACATAAACTGGTATTCATGATGTGCGGTGAGAATGTGTGCATCTCATACAGACTTCAGACCGGGTGATATGATACGGAGGAGATTAAGTATAAGGTGAGAGATGAAACCTTAGAGTGAAACATTGTTTGTCAGATTGTTCACATTGTGTTATTTTATAATCTAAACATCATTCTGTCAAGTAGTTAGTTTATATGAATTTATTTTCTCACTTTTTATTTACATTTGAGCCATCATTTCTATGTTAATTATCTCTTCATCTTATCCTCAATTGTGAAGCCCTTTGTTTCAATAAGAGCGATATCAAATTGATGTTAAATGATAACCGATGCATCACCGGCGCTTTACAGAGCTGGAGAAAAGAAAGCTTCCTCCATGCATATTTCTGTCTTTGTGTCCACAGTTTTTGTGTTTTTATGCATCTGGGCGTCTCACACTTAGGAGCGGCTTCTTTGACAAATAATTGAAAAACCTTATATCTGTAATCTCTCTCTAAACAAGTCCTAGAGATATCTACAGGATCAGGGTCCCTTTGTAGTGAGATAGCAAAGGCTGTGAATATTGTTGTAAATGAGAGATTTCATTTTGGATTTCTCATCAATTTGAAGACGATTTTAAAAGCATATTCTCACTTTGTCTTTATGGGTTATTTAGTATAGAATTAATTGCCAATTGGGTGCATTCTTATCATGAAGTGGACATGTCTGTAAAGGGGAGACTCGTGGGACCAATAGAAGCCTTTTCATTCACATCATTTAAGGTCAGAGGTCCAGGGACACTTGGGCTTATAGCCATGCTGGTGTGTCCCTCACTACAAGGCAGCCCAACTGTGGAGCGTTACTCAGCTCTATTCCTGACAAGCCACTATGCCATGCCAGCACCAGTCATCGTCACTCCAGCTTTACAACTCAGCTCCAGCCTCTGAAAGACAGTCCTGTCGGCCGAGGACGCCGGTGACGGGAGTTTAAGAGGTTAAAGAAGACAAACTCTATTATAACCCCTCATCCTAGACTTAAACGCAGACACACGACATCTTCTATTAAAACATGGACAGAATTGATCTCGCAGAGACTGAGGAATACTACCTTATAGTACCTAGTGTGGAGTTTGATTGGTACATCTTTTAAAACTTGTCTTGAAACTAGATTGCATTGACTAGATTTCCCATCATGCAACTGGATATAACATTTCATTAGACCCTCCCTGCCTTGTAAATGCACACATCTTTCAATCTCCAACACAGCGTTGTGTTAGAAAGCGGTTCTACTGTTCTGACTTCAGCTCCCTTCAGAGCCACAGAAGATGTTCTACAGCTCTTTCTAAGGGTTTAGTATTACTTCATAAACTCATCTTCATGTTGAAAATCAGTGGGGTGCCCTTTTAAAACTAAAAGACATTGTGCATTTAGTATCAGTTTCAACAAAGTGAAGAAGTTTGTAACTTTATAATAATAATCCTATTATAATAAACAATGAAGCAGAAATAAGGTCTCAAATAAAATTCCGTTCTAAAACGGCAAATCTGTTTATGCCTTTAAGCCAAATAGGACCTTGATGAGGGAAGGGGATGCAGAGCAGAACCTGACCTCGTTCTTCAGAGAGCTGACTTCAGTCAGTAAGCTCTCAATCTTCCTTTCATACTGGCTGATGCGCCCGTGCAGCCCTTCTTCTTCTTCTTCTGATGTGAGGTCAGCTAATCGCAGCACAGACTGGGACTGTTCAGGTCCTGGTTCAGGGAGCGGTTGTGTGATCTCAAGGCAGTGTGTTGGCCCCTTGGTGCAAATGACACGTTAAATACCACTGTGTCTTTAACTGGATGAACTCTTTCTCAATGCTGAGACTAAAACAATCTTTTAAATAAATGATAGCAGAGGATGGGATTCAGGTGTACATTTTCTTTCAGTTGTGTTACCTCCCACTTGTATGAAGCGTCCCGTACAGAGGCCTTTCCTGGTGGTATCCATGGCACCCGAGTTTTGACCTTGGCTGTGGGATGGAGGTTTGCTCTGTCGACCTTGGTCTTCCCCTTTAAACACAGTGTGTGCAGCAGCATGTCACAGTCATCTGTTAGGCCTTTATGCTGCATCAGAACTACAGCGTATGAGACTAGGTGTGTACTATGAACAGAACTGAGTGTTATGATTTTCAAGACAACATCACTTGTTATCAGGAAAAAAAGAAAATAAAATAAGATCAAGGAAATACACATCTTCAAAATGTGCACATTTACAATAACAAAACAGGAAAAGAGTAAAAGCCAAAGACGTGACTTTGACAGACAGTCCAAACAGAAGTGGATCTCTAACCTGCGGCGTCCTCTGGCTCTTCACGTGCACATGGACCGGTGTGGCATCATCCACGTGCAAATGAATTGGAGGAGAACTTGAGCGAGTTCTCATTGCTTTCCTCTGTGAGACAGACTGTGTTTAGTACCTCCAGCCAACTTAACTGCTCACATCCAAATGAGCAGGAGTCCTTAGTGTGAAGCTGATGACGCGGCTGTGAGGAGGTCGGAGGTTACAGGTCTCATTCCATGCACAAAACACTAAATGACTAACTGTGCCATGAATTTGACTGCTGCGTATTGCAGCTTTCTTCTCTAGATAAGGCGGTTAACAGATGTACAACTATTACTGGGAGTATGTTTGCAACATAGTTGTGTAATTGTTATGTCAACAGGGATGAAGGCAAATGTTCAAAATATTATTGGCAAAATCAGGAAGAAAGGTCAAATGTACTTCTGACATATGTCATGGAATATAATAAAACATTGTGGAATGGATGAAACAAGAACTATGATGAAAAATAAAAGCGAAGTATATCACCCCCACAACGACACTCAATTAAGTTCCTTAATTAAACAAACAAACAAAACTTTGAATTCCAACCTAATACACCAGCTCTGGCTATATTCCATGTCGCATTAGACATTTGGAAATACATTTATGTGTGTGAGTGTAACGCTGATCACAGCACGAGGTAACGGGACTGGAACGTCACACATTAGCCGACAGTAGCATTAGCTTATTAGCCGACAGCAGCCTTTCGAGCGTCTGTGCAGCTGAGGAACAAATTGTCCGTCTTACCATATGAGAAAGCAAAATATATTCGTCAATACTACAAAATATGTTTCATTAGGACAGCGGGGGTTATTTAGCTGGCAAAATAAGTAACGCTAGGTTAACATAGGCAGTCTGTTGGCGTGAAGACCTCAACAGGTAGTAGTGACGCTAACGTCTCTCTGGTTGGTCAGTTTAAAGCAGGTGACATCTTTCACCAACAGTGATTGGACCAGAGTCGACAGTCAAACGTCACCTAGCAACAAACTCAACTCAACAAGCCTAGTAGCATCAGAGATGCTCAGTGTGTTGAGATAACGCCTCCCCCGTCTTGAATGCTCATCGTAACAAGCTGTAGAACAGCGCACTGAGCTATGGGAACTATGACCTACTAGACTGCTGACCAAGAATGAAGCTTTAAGGCGGTTTGCTAAACCACTGTAACGTTACATCTGTTTGGCGCACTCGCTGCAAAAATAAGTCATGGACTCAAACCGAAATCAATACCTAAATGTAAGCCCCATCTTGTTGAGGCGCCCTAAGAGTCTAATTTAGTGCAGTGTTGTAGTACCTTAACGTAGCCACTGGAGGGCAGTAAACAATCATATATTCTCATTTCATTCACCACAATAACACTTCTGACGTGTTTACTCCTTTTCACAATTGTTTCCAGTGTGGGCCAGCATTCTATTTGGCCAATGAAACAGTTCACCTTAAACAAGTTAATAAGTTATTAAATCTGTACATTATTGTATTGGCAAGTTTATGATGCAATCACACTATTCATCTTTATGTAGTTTGTTTGGTACATTTTTAAACTTGCCTTGATAAACTAATGGTAACAGAGCATAGCATGTACGTCCTTCCCAGTCCCACAATAAAGACACTTGTCATTTTATGAAGCCAAATTTTTCTTTTTCTTTATTGGCTCCATCTGGCAACACAGAAAAAAAACAAACATAAAAAAACAACCATCTGATGCAATAATTGATCTCAATCACTGTTAAGATGGGAAAGCAAGAGCACATCAGTCTTTGGCACTTTCTATTCTAAACAAACATGCTGCCCACAGTGAAAAATCATCTGTGCATTTATTTTTTTAAACTGAAGTTTTGAAAATACATTTGACAGTTTGACACTGACCGAAAATCATAACGAGCAAGTCACACGTGTTGCTATAAAGGAAGGCTTCACCCATCTTTTGGACATTTGTTACAGTATAAAAAGGTAGAAATGACCCCTGCATATCCGGGGGAGAAAACAGGATTGATCAGTCGGCAGTTATTTGAGTTGTGTTCCCAAGAGGTGTCAACATGCTTCTCCATGGATGTGGGTCCATTATATTGAGCAGTGGCTTTTTGTGCTTGCGGCATGTCAAAAACATTTATTGTTAATATCTTGTGCTGGTAGATTCTAATACTGGTTATGCTCGGCGAGCACCGATTTGTCTCATTCCCCTAAGACGGGCCTTGAAATGCTCCCTGTTGTTATTTTCTCTGACCGTCAGGTCAGTTAGTTTCTCTGCTTCTTCTGTGCATCTTCTTGGTATGAATGTTGGACTAAGTGCACTGTGGCAGCTTTAGAAAAGAAACCATTGATTCTGTGGAGCTGCAACAAAAACCTAGTTAACGGATTATGTTTAATGTAGCTGAGACATTTTCTGCCAGGAAACTTCTTTGTAGCTGCTTGAAACAACTGGAAAGTCCTCACATCATCTATATTTATCTTAGTCTGAACTGTTAGGCATGGGAATAAGTAAAGGCAACAAACCCCAATATGGGTCCAGTAAAGGAAAAGTAAGAATAATTTGAAACCCTCAAAAAACAAGGCATAAAATCAGAGGGAAGCTTGTATCCAATAAGGCTAAAATCAGTTTACGAACAATACCTAGAACTATCTCTGAACACTCAGCAGCAGTTTGTTAACTACTCTATTTATGTAAAGAGACGTGAGAGGGCTTTCATCCTGTCTGTTAGAGTACGGTTCTATCATCTCAGGAGTGTCGTGTGAACTCAGCCACCGATTCCAACATCGGCTCTTCACCTCAAATGCACAAAAAGATCCATCGTCTTGTTCACACAACTCCTCTGGTTCAGGGATCTTGTGAATATCTCGCTTGCACAGATTCATATTATATTTACACAAGCAAGTTCATACAAGTAAGTTAATATCTTGTTTATATCTCAGTGGCATAAGTTATCTGGTTAACAAAAGTTAGTGTCTCGTTTACACAAATTGATATATTGCTCACACTTATTATCTTGTTTGCAGTAAATATCTATTTGCACAACTTATCTTATTCACACAAATGATACCCTGTGAACATCTTGTTGTGTTGTTCACACAAGTTATCTTGTGAACGGGAGGTTTCTGGTTCAGATCTTGTGTTAAAAACAATTCCTCGGCTTCCAGGACTCTAACAAGCCATGCTGATACACCCATCAAATGATTTCCCCAGACATGCTCCATATGCTGCTGGGTAACACTCACTCACTCACTCACTCACTCACTCACTCACTCACTCACTCACTCACTCACTCACTCACTCACTCACTCACTCACTCACTCACTCACTCACTCACTCACTCACTCACTCACTCAAGGAGCATTAGTCTGTGAGGGAATACAAGCGCATTCAAATTTAGACTTTTTCTGTGCTACTAATCCCACTGGTGCTACATAATAAATTAATTGGTTGTGTTCACAGTCAGTTTTAAATATGAAGCACAGAAGACATCACTACAGCAAACGGGCTCAACAGAAGCTAAACGTTATCTTGTTTATTTGTTTCTTTTATCTTTAATTATGAGTACAGTGTCACTTCACTGTTTGGGCTTTTTTCCATTAAATAATGCTTAAGTTGTGTCATTAGGCCACATACTTGATGTTTTCATGGATTTTAAGGAACAGACTATACAATAACATGTTATAATCATGACTTTTTCAGACTTAACGTACAAATTTGTCAACTTACAATATTTGACCGTTTAAATTAACACATTTATTCACAACTTCTTCTTCGGTCCTGATTGATGCCCAAACATGTAAAATGTTAGTGTTGTTGATATTCCTTAGTAAAGTGTATAAAAAAATAAATAAAAAAGCATGACTGGCATTGCAATCCCCTCCCACAGCATCGTCTGAGAGCACCACTGGCTAGCAAGCACAAGGGCTTCTGACTCTGCCACACATGTACATTAACATGTTATTGCTGCCTATTCAACACTTTTGGGAAATGAGCAAACATGTTTGACACATTCCCGGAAGAGGCTGTTGAAAAAGTGATCGGAGATGACCAGTTCCTATAAGAAAATGTTTGAAATCACTGACTCACGCAACTTTTACTCTTCGTAAAAAAGAAGGTCACCAGTGTGAAGGGCTGGCATGAGGAACACTCACATGGAAGGATTATTCTCACAGCACAACAACAAGATCAGAACAATATTAAATTCCATAAAGTGCAAGCCTACAATATCTTAATCATCATAACTGTCAACACAAGGGAACGTGGAGGTTGATATTACAATGAAAATAGAAGAAAGTGTAGAAACGGCTCACTTTACCAGACAAATGTAAAATGGAGAAAACAGCGGTAGTTGTGTCTGCCTCTCTTCAAGTCCTCGGAAAGTTGGAATGTCACATATTTAAAAAAATGGCCAAAGAACAAACTGGCCTCATTAACATTTTACTCCTCCTTAAAGGAACAATGTGTAACATTAAGGGGGATTTATTGGCAGAAATGGAATATAATCTTCATAACTATGTTTTCATCAGTGTATGATGATCATTGTGTTTTTGTTGGTCTTCATATCTGCAAAGGGAGCAGGTCCTCTTCACAGAGTCCGCCATGTTTCTACAGAAGCCCAGAACGGACAAACCAGAGAGCCTTCACGTTGTCATGTTACCTGAAGGCCACCGTAGTTCTCTACACGCGAGGGAAGGGACGGGTATTCAGTTGGCTGCAATCTGCAACTTCACCACTAGATGCCACTAAATCCTACACACTGCTCCTTTAAGTTTAACTTCATATTTCATCACACATTTTATAGACTTACTAAATACTGAACAAACACATCTGTGCCAAAACATTGCTTTACATTATCTGTACACAAACTAACAATGTCAATAAATATAATGAACACTAAAAAAATAGTGTTCTTCTCATCGTTTCTATCAATTCAAAAATCTTAATCCAACCAGCCGGTTTGGCTACTTCCTGCATCGTTAAACATTTCGGTCAGGGGCAGTTAACCATCAGCTGGTCTCAGTCTCTGCATCACTACAATGGCCTGTGCAATCACTCCCCCTGTCAGTGTCAGAAATAAATCCCCAATGATCAACATTTTGACATTAATACCTGCCTTCAGCTTGTTTCTACTTTGGTGTATGTTAAGATGCGGAGCATAATTCAACACATATAAAACTGTCCTGAAGCCAAGCTAGAGACCTGAGTGGTGCTGAACAAAAAGATATTACATACCGACACTTAAAAAACGATAAAGTAACATTTTGGCCTAAGAAGGGCACTGAAGGTCTACGGCAAGCCACAGCAACGTTTGGACATTTGGTCCGTAGTTTTGGAGATTCCTTGTGTTGGCCCAAATGTTAAGCAGGTATCAACACCTCTAGGAATCTACTTTTCAGCTAAACACATTTCCCTGTTGATTCGGACAGTACTTGAATTATCCTTCTTTGGGTCATAGTATCGGACAGGAAAATGCTGATAGACAATGCCATCTTTGGGCTAGTGGGGCAAAAATGAATATTACAATGGTACCTACTACTGATGACTAGTCAGAAACCTGCATACCCTCTGGAACAATTCAGCAGCATGAATCTACTGTAAAATAAACTGCCTCAGTACTTTGAAATGTTCTGTGAAGAACGTAATAACTAGAAAATATGCTGCTTGTTAGATTCTGGAATCTAAAATATAATATCAATACATTGTTTAGATATTATTTGCACACCACTGATTTGATCTAAAATGTAGAAATGATCTGTGGATTGTGGAAACTCTTCTCCTGACACACCTTTTCTCCACTAAGCAGGTCTCTGGCTCTCCCCGTTGGGAGTGTGGAGAGAAAGGTTTGGAAAGTGAGACACCATGGGGGATTTAATTCTGGCACCAGACAGCAGACTACTGATGTCCACTGAAAAACTACTTTCTACTGCAGCATCAAACTCAAAACAGAAACAATACATGAAGTGAATGAAAAGGTGCTAGCTGGGGCAGCATCATGCTATTTTAGAAGTCTGATACTTCTTTGATTCACTGCCGAGCGAATAGCTTCAGATTGTTGTGTGTTTAGAGAGTTGAAAGAGTTAAAAGAGACAGAAGCCTATCGGAGAGAGAGAGGGATGAATGATGATATTGGTCCTGGGCCGTATTGGTATTCAGGGCATCATGGGAAGTGTGCAATGCCTCAGCATTGCACACTTCCCACGAAGGAGCCGCTGGCTGCCTGGTTTAAGGCCATTACCAGCATCAGTTTAGACATCATGCTTCCTGGGATCCACCTTATTCCTCACAACCCCCATCAACAGAAAACTATATTTAAACTACTGACAAACTACTTTCCTTTTTTAAATATCTCAAGAGTAGCCACCATTAGTTCCTTCAGCTGCAGTTCTTCTATGAACCACTAGAAGGCTGCTCCACATGTAATCCTGTTCATAAGACAGTGGGTGTGTGCATACACAGGCGAGTTCACACAGGTTTGCTGATGTAAACCCTCGTGGACATGGACATCTAATCAAACTGTGTCAGAAGGATCCTCACGGCCACACGATGCTAAAAATATCATTTGGGTTTTAAAAATGTCTCTCAAGACAAAGGGGAAACCCCCACAGAGGTACGCTCTCAAGTGTTCTCAACATTTAAAGTCAGCCATGGTTGTTACTACTTGTTCATCCCTCCTCAGCTCCACCCAGGTGTCCTCTTTTCACTACATTTGATTTGTTTGTGGTCCCAGTAAGACCGTGTTCAGACTGCCAGCCCAAATCCATCTGTTTGGCATCACCAGATCGTAAGTCTTAACCGCTAAAAACACATGAACTGCAATCAAATGACATTCTAATGGGATTTCTAAAGATGCGTCTCAGTAACACAGCTCAAATCAGATTCAAAGGGTGGAAGTAGAACCCATGTAGAACCCATGTAGAACCCATGTAGAACCCATGTAGAACCCATGTAGAACCCATGCTGCCACCAGCAGAGCTGAGGAGGACACATGGAGCAGAACAGTCCGTGGACAGACGCTGGCTCTTGTCTTCTCTCCCCCCGAACACCCTGTAGTTGTCTTCTCTCCCCCCTAACACTCTGTAGCTTGTCTTCTCTCCCCCCTAACACCCTGTAGTTTGTCTTCTCTCCCCCCTAACACTCTGTAGTTTGTCTTCTCTCCCCCCTAACATCACCCTGTAGTTTGTCTTCTCTCCCCCCTAACATCACTCTGTAGTTTGTCTTCTCTCCCCCCTAACATCACTGTAGTTTGTCTTCTCTCCCCCCTAACACTCTGTAGCTTGTCTTCTCTCCCCCCGAACACTCTGTAGCTTGTCTTCTCTCCCCCCTAACACTCTGTAGCTTGTCTTCTCTCCCCCCTAACACTCTGTAGTTTGTCTTCTCTCCCCCCTAACATCACTCTGTAGCTTGTCTTCTCTCCCCCCTAACACTCTGTAGCTTGTCTTCTCTCCCCCCTAACACTCTGTAGTTTGTCTTCTCTCCCCCCTAACATCACTCTGTAGTTTGTCTTCTCTCCCCCATAACATCACTGTAGTTTGTCTTCTCTCCCCCCTAACACTCTGTAGCTTGTCTTCTCTCCCCCCTAACACTCTGTAGTTTGTCTTCTCTCCCCCCTAACACTCTGTAGTTTGTCTTCTCTCCCCCCTAACACTCTGTAGCTTGTCTTCTCTCCCCCCTAACACTCTGTAGCTTGTCTTCTCTCCCCTCTAACATCCTCTGTAGCTTGTCTTCTCTCCCCTAACACTCTGTAGTTTGTCTTCTCTCCCCCCTAACATCACTGTAGTTTGTCTTCTCTCCCCCTAACACTCTGTAGCTTGTCTTCTCTCCCCCTAACACTCTGTAGTTTGTCTTCTCTCCCCCCTAACATCACTCTGTAGCTTGTCTTCTCTCCCCCCTAACACTCTGTAGCTTGTCTTCTCTCCCCCCTAACACTCTGTAGTTTGTCTTCTCTCCCCCCTAACACTCTGTAGTTTGTCTTCTCTCCCCCCTAACACTCTGTAGTTTGTCTTCTCTCCCCCCTAACACTCTGTAGCTTGTCTTCTCTCCCCCCTAACACTCTGTAGCTTGTCTTCTCTCCCCCCTAACACTCTGTAGCTTGTCTTCTCTCCCCCCTAACATCACTCTGTAGCTTGTCTTCTCTCCCCCCTAACACTCTGTAGCTTGTCTTCTCTCCCCCCTAACATCACTCTGTAGCTTGTCTTCTCTCCCCCCTAACACTCTGTAGCTTGTCTTCTCTCCCCCCTAACACTCTGTAGCTTGTCTTCTCTCCCCCCTAACACTCTGTAGCTTGTCTTCTCTCCCCCCTAACACTCTGTAGCTTGTCTTCTCTCCCCCCTATCACTCTGTAGCTTGTCTTCTCTCCCCCCTATCACTCTGTAGCTTGTCTTCTCTCCCCCCTAACATCACTCTGTAGCTTGTCTTCTCTCCCCCCTAACATCACTCTGTAGCTTGTCTTCTCTCCCCCCTATCACTCTGTAGCTTGTCTTCTCTCCCCCCTAACATCACTCTGTAGCTCGTCTGCTGCACTAGAGGAAACGTCCTCCCGTGTTGGAAAGCCTGCAGCATAGCCAAGTCTCTCCCACAGCGACCCGTGCAAATAGCTCGGTGCTGAAAGCAGACAGCCCAGTCTGAACATAGCCCAACTGACCTGTAAGCTTTTTGGATCAACAGGAGTGAGAAGCATGTAGCTGACACGGGAGGAAAGTGACCTGACTGCCAATGATATTCCATCCAGGCAACCGGCAGGTAACATGATGAAACCGCTCGTCCTTAAAGGTTAAAGGTGTTTTGGTGTCATTTAAGTAATGACTGGAATGATGCATGTTGGTGTGCACACCATGCTGCCTTCCTTCATCTCCTCTGTTATAAACTGGATTGTCTTCATTTGCTGACACAACTACACATGTACGGGGCCCATGCAACACATGCATTGGCTCCATTTACGATCCAGCCATGCCAGTTCAAACCTACGAACCTCCAGCCTCAGAGTTGGAGGCTGTTCTTTGTGGATAAAACAACTCAATGGATACAATTCTTGCCCTTTTTGCATGCAAATACAGCACAGTGATATGGAAAAGCAACAACAATCACTTTGAAAACGCTCAAGGCTAAACAACGCTCGATTCAAGGTATTAGATGGATTGCTGGTTAATGTCACCAAGGGTGTGTGATATCTTTCCAACTAATGAGGACTTACAACACGCAACAGAACATGACCTCATGCACCTCAGTCTGCTACAAGTTAAGCTGTTATACAGCAAGCACCGTTTGACAAATACCAGCAATAACGTTTTTGGTGACATTTTTCAGCTTCTAAGCTAGCGTACGGATAATGTGCTAACATTATACCCTTTTTTCATATTTACTGATGCAGAGAAGGCTTTTGTTTAGCACTGTGCTCTCCATCAACAGCAGCCTGCAGAGCCTTCACAAACAGACAATCACACCTTGAAGCTGCCTTTTTCAATTCTCTATCTTTTACGCTTACACAACCATTCCTCTAATTAACAACAATAAATATTATTTAAAAAAAACACAAAACCAAGACTGCCAACAATTCTGTGAGGAGGAATATAGTTGAGGCTGCAGTCTTTAACCTCACATTTGGATGGGAGTAATGAGTAGGACCGTTATTTGCAGCCTCTCACTCTTATGTTTGACATGATGCTGATTACATTTAACAGGAAGCCGCTGAGACTCATAATGGGGAATTTATACTAAACTTATCTATGTGAACATTTTAATGTTGCACTACATTTGCTTCCACAAGTAACAGTAAAATGCGTGACATGAGCTTGTATGTTCTGAATGAGTTTTTTCATTACCTGTAAAGAAAAAAATAAAGAAAAGAAAGGAAAGGAAAAGAAAAAGACTATGAGGGCCCTGGCAGTTGAGTCTGTACACGTATGCCATTTTGCCCTGTGCAAAGATGTTAGTAGGCTTCCAGTGGATCATCCCAAAATAGGCTCTGGACATCCAGCATAGTTGCCAGCTCCAAAATATGCTTCTGTAGAAGGCTGCTCTCCACTGTGTCCTGTTTAGGGAGCTCAGGGTACGACTCCGGGAAGCTCTGGGACTCCTGCAAGCACAAAGACCTCCGACTCAAATATCACTATGATATCAATATAAGTGTTTTCTGTCATTACTAGCTGCCAAGCATCGGTCAGGGTTTCATTCATTCATTGGGGGTCCCCAAAGCCAAGAATAACAGCAGATATCCACTGCAGTGTTTCTCCTGTATTCATTCTGCTGCAGCACAGTGTGGTGGTGTTAGCAGTAGCAGCTACATTGGTGTGGTGCAGTAGACTGTGATGATCGGTGGGATACACTTAGCTCTGAATAGATGATCTGAAGTGTACATTAAGTGTATTTGCACTTTTCAGAAGTGGGACACACTTTGTGTGCTATGCGCCCGATGGTGCGTGAATGCGCGTTAAAGACCACAAGCCTGAGTACTGGGCTCTTACGGTACAGTTTCTTCGGAAGACCACAGCAGCAGGGACTCACCCGGAAGAGTTTATGCAGTCTCAGAGCAGCTGAGCAGAACACAAATCGGATCAGCAGCAGCCGGAGGAACTCGTCACCAAAGAATTGCAAAAAGGCTTGATCTGTAGAGACAGTGAAACAACACAACATTTTACTAGGTGTTTTCCTCTTGTCTATTTCTGTCTGCATCCTCCACAACCAAAGACTTCCCACAGGAACGCAGAAGCCAGGTCCCTTGTTTTATTTCCTCCCAGACAGAAGCTCATCCTTTGAGCCTCGGTAGAGGGAGAGTGGCCTGTGAGCTATTAGATGAAGGAATACAGTATATAAGAAATGTGTTTGTCTCCTTTCTCGGTTTCTATATCAGACACTAACCCAGTAACAAAAACGCAACTTTTTTCCAATTGTCACATACATTACATACATGAAATCGGACCTCTGCATTTAAACCCTCCTAAGCTGTCACTATATTAGACAGCCCTACAAACTCAGATATATTGGCCTGGTGCTCTGCTCCCACATTACAAAAAATGGCAATACCCGCGGCCGCAACAACATGTGAGGAGGACCATGGGAGATCTAAACCAGGCAAAACGAGTGTATAACCTGGAAAGAAAGGGTCCAGTTTAAAGACCCTGACACACCAAAACCCAAATCAACGAACCAGCAGTGCCGTAGGCCGATCATTGCGTCGTCTCACGCCGCCTGTGTCTTGGCCACAAAGTTGCACTCGTGCACACGACAAAGACCACAGCCAACAGCCAAGTAGTTCTGCGCCTGTGTGAGAGGCAATAACTCTCCATACCAGCAGGTGGCGGTAGTCTGTGTTTGTCTTTTAAAAAGAAAACTGGAGACCTTGGACCACGGATGTACAAGCGGTGGTTATGATACAGACATGAAACAAAGCAGCGCTTGCTCGCTCACCACTTGGCTTCATTCCAGATGACGCCATCGATTCAACATGCTGAATCAGCCAAAAAGCCTCCGGCAGGCCTCAGGCCCTCACCGACGGTCAAGGCCTTAAGGATAAACCTAAGATGGGCCACTCCTCTACTCACGCTTGGCAATAGGGAAACCAATAGCATACTCCTGTACCCAGACTCATGACAGGGCTTAACAACCCCCATAACCCACTTGGAATCTACACCGATAACAATAACCACTTCGTTTTTTTTTTTAATAAACATTTTTGTGCCTTTATGACAGAGTTGACAGAGGGATGACAAAAAGTCAAGAGGAGAGAGAGAGAGATGGGAAGTGATATGCAAACAAGCTCTCCTGCAGGACACCAACCGGGGACACTGCTGTTCATGGTTAGTGCAGTTAAATAATTCATTTAAATTACTTTTAATCTGACTAATACTATGTTTAACTTGAAAAATATGAATGAAATGAATAAAAAATAAGAAATACACATTTATCATGGGCCTAGCTATCCTGTAATGTCTGCTTTTATGTCATGCAAATGAATGTTGTGCTACCTATGGTCCGTGATCGAGTAATCATCTGCCCAATGTCCCGGTAGACTTTCTGGAGAAACTCCTGAGCCCGTTCCCACAGGCCTCGCTGCACGCTGCTCAAGCCGCACACAGAGGAGAACGCCAGGAGGGGACTGTAGAGAAACAGAGTGAAGAGACTCCCACGCTGAGACTGATCTGAGGTAAGCAGAGACACGGCCCAGGTTAGAAGTGGGAACATGTGAGAACATAAACGGTTTACAACACGGGTTTCCAGGCACTGGAAATTTAAAGAACTAACCAAGATTTAGGTTCATAGATAAGGACTGGTTTCTAAATTGTATACACAACATGTATTTTGTTTTTGGGGGGGAGTTTTTCCTGAACCGATGAGGTCCTGGGACAGAGGATGTCGTATGTGTACAGATTGTAAAGCTTTCTAAAGAGAATTTGTAATTTGTGATTTTGGGCTGTACTAAATAAATTGAATTGAATTGACTAAATCAGAAATTTAGTATCTAATTCAAATTATGTAAAACTGCCAGATAATAGATAACTGCAGCTTTTTGTTAACTTGAAGCATACGCCTAGTGATATTTTATATAGATATGCTCAACAAAACCTATGAAAAGACCCAAACCAAGAGAGAGTGTATCTAACAAGTACAGTGTGTGGATGTCTCTTCTTCCTCTGCCCATAGAGCTCCATTAAAACACATCAATGAGCCTCACTGTTGCTATGGTGACATGTTCCTTCATCACCATCAACACACACACACACACACACACTGTAGTTTATTTAGACTCAGTCCCACATACACCGTTCTGCTGCCACAAATACTCACTAGAGCAACACATGTGGATTCATCCGCTGCTGAAAATAGTCCCCAACAAACGCACCATTTCACTCCGAGTAAAGTTTGACTAAGAACTACATCGACCAGCTGTTTTAGGAAAAAAACAAAACTGCATATTTGTGACCTGTTTCTAAAGATGTATGCTTTCAGTATGAACCAAAGTATTAAGAGACATTGTCGGCTGGATCTGTTGATGGGATTTGTTGACAGTAAGGAAGTACAGAATGACACACACCTTGCACACTCTTGGGATATACTGTAGGGGATAGTAGGCACACCAGAGGCTGGCCAAACAGATTTGTGAAATGCTATTAGGATAAACAAAAGACAGAAAAAGTCATTAATTATAAGAATATACAGTACATTCAGTGTGATCATTGTGATGGGAAAATATGTGTATTACTAATAGAAACTATACAATAAGATGTGTGTGAGTAACTGTTAAACCTACATCATACAATCAAACAAGTTATCAAATGTCCAAAAACAGTTAGAGCAACATTAAAAAGGTTATTATTCCCATAATTTGGAGACTTTGAGGGAGGTCTATAGGGATTATAATGTTGCCACAAAGTCAGTGAGTTCGCCTACAGTTCTTTATATTTTGCCAAAACATTAAAAGTATGCTGAATTGGCTATTAGCATTTCCTGTTTGCAGTGTACCCATGGATGTCCAGACAACTACTGGATTATGGATATATGGATTATTTTAATACTGAAGGAAATTTAAAAACTTGATTCTCAGGCAAATTCTGGAGTTATAAGGAGAGGATTGATGGACGTTTATGGACAAGGAACATACAAAGATAATGACATCCTCGGGAAGTGTAAGTCACACTGAATTAAAAAACATGTCTATCATGTCTGTTTGTTTGGATTTGACTGAGAACAAATTTAAACGCACCTTCTGTAATCCGGGATGGTTCTAAGGTTCCTTAACTGCCTCCGTGAGCAGTTTGTCACAGACATGCAGCTGACCGTGTTGGAGAGCAGCCAGACAGCAGCCAGACCACGATCAGTAACCACCTGCTCACCTCTCTGCCCCTTCAACTGGTGCATTTCTTTTCAGGTCATTTAACTATTTACATACCTTGTAGGCTGTGCTGTTTGAAGAATCCACAATGACAAAGAGCGGCTTCCGGGTGAAAGGAAATAAGTCCCCTGGATGAAGGCTGCAACATTACAAAAGTACACACACACACACACACACACACACACACACACACACACACACACACACACACACACACACACACACACACACACACACACACACACACACACACACACACACACACACACACACACACACACACACACACACACACCTTGGGTTAGGTCTGTAGGTTTCCTAAAATGTTAAATACACATTTAAAAAATGCTAATAAATATATTAGACAAATCAATAATCACCAGTGCATTTCTTTCTGGGCCTGATTCCTCTTCTGCACCGTCTCTCCGTTCACCACATCTCGATTTGTATTTGTGAGAACTCCTCCAAAATCATATGGTCCTACAGGAAATGGTCAAAGATTAAGCTAAATTGCTTCAACTTGAATAGACGTGATTGATTGTAACATATAGATCATAAATGTCACTGCAAATCAACACTATATTGGTTAGCATGGTCCATGTTTGCTTCTAAAAGACTGGAAGTTGATGCATTAGAAGGTGCACCAACTACCAGGCACTTGAAGAAGCAGCAAAGACTCTGGGTCAAACATATTGGGATTATCTGTGGCTTTAACTAGAATAATGCTAGTTTTTAATAGAGAACTACGGTTGTTTATGAGATTAATGTGCCCTTTTAAGACACGGACTACATAACCAATGTCCACAACAAAGATAGTGAATTCCCAATGTGAAGGCCCATTGCTTTTTTAAGGTCTGTTAAGGTACGACAGTTTGCTCAACACACCCATTAAGCAGGAGCCATGTGGTGCTTCCTCCCTGGTCTTTTATAGATTACAAAACTGATTGACTTCATCCATCTGTCTTATTAAAGTCTTTTTATCATTCAGATAGAGGTGCGCATAACCTAAATGTTTGTGACGGCTTTATTATTTTATCATATTTGGCACCTGGTGTGTGAGAGAGAGCGAGGCACTGAAGACCATCGAGTTATGTAGTTAAATAGTTATGATATCCCTGTGCATCACTGATGGAATTTAAAACATTTAAGACTTCAGTTGAAGTTTTAATTAAAGATCATTATGAGTGCGAGGGACGTTCCGCTTCTCTCAGTAATCGCATTATTTAACATTATCAGAAATGAGACAGCAGAGAATTCTGCTGCCTACTTCATAAGTCCGACTGTGCAAAACATGCTTTACACATTCAAATTCAGCTAAGTGGTGTGAACGGAGGCTGAAGATGAGACAACGGATGTCTTTAGACAACTTTCACCAGTTAAGCTGTCGGAGTATAATAATATATAATATCAATTAATTTACATACTTTTTTTGTTTCGTTTGGTCGCCTTTCATAAAAAGTCCATATGATATAAGAAAATATGGGGTCTAACTTTGAGATTTTACCTTCATAATCTGAATTGCCTGTCGGGAAGACTCCAGTCGCCGACAGGTAGACGAGCAGAACGCTGTTGGCAGGCAACTCCTGAGGGAGAAAGATGCTGAATGCTAAGTCCTTACATCACAGTACAAGATGGAATCATGGGTAGGGGGTGCAGAAGAAACCTAACAAAATATGGGTCCACATCATGAAAATCTCCCCCAGTCAGTAAATGGGATTGTGTGTCACATCAACACAATGAATGTGTTACTTATGATTAAGGTGAATACTGACCTTAAAAGAGGCGGACAAGAAAGTAAAAAGCTGGCTGAATGTTGGCTTGTACAGCAAATACTTGTGAGGGTTTTCTCTTTTAGCCGGCTTCTCATTGGGTTCCTGTGGAGAAATAAGTCATAGAATTACTGTTCATATTTCAGTTCCAGTTTACTTTATGTACAGCCAGGTAACCAATCTGCTAGGAGCCCATTATGTGTTCATCTGCATCACGTTGGTCACGCTAGTCAGACACCAGTAGAGGATCTGGAAAAATATTCATGGGCACTCACTCACTCACTCAATATACACATGCATACGCATACACATATACATACATACATACATACATACATATTCATATATGCTATCTTTAAACACAACACTCACCAGTGTTCCTTGTTTCGATGGCTGCGTGGCCAGGTTTACTGGTTCCCTCTCCAAAGCTTGAAGCATCCGGAACATATCGATGGTTAGCTCACTGAACTTCACCTAAAAAAGGATGAGAAAAACTCTGACGTTACCCTACCATTGGGAGATTTGTGGAGAATTTCTCATTTAGGCATTGTGTTTTTACAGATGCCATCATGTTGACAATATGACAAAGACAAATCAGGGCAGCCATAATAAGAACTGTGCAAAGATTACATGCAAAATCATCTCTATATCAGTTTTAGGGATTTTAAGTTTTTGGTCAGCAGAGGGCACTTCAACTACTAGTAGTACCTCCCAAAGCGGGAGATGAAGAGCATGCGTTCTACTTCAGTAGTTCTGAGGATAAATAAGTGAGATAACACCCGACTGTAATCTAGGGAAAAAAAACAATATACAGTATATTTGGACACAGTGCCAGCAAGGTGCTACTTCCCAAATATGAAAGAACATTTATGAGGAAATGGTCTGACATGAAGTCGTGCTGTTAATGAGACATGACAGTCACTGGAATACAGAAGACATTTTAGTACAGGTGATGTTACACTGTGGTGTGATGAAGATGTCCCCCGGACACAGCTATCATTAACACTGACGCTGCAGTTGGAGTGTGAGAAATTCTCTAGCAAGTCCTGAATTGTAGAAGTTGTTAAGCTAATCGAGGACCTGTGACATAGCGAACAAAAAAATCCTGTTGTTGAACTTCTCAGTAAATTGGCATCATGATGTCTACATCAAACTGAAACAGTGAACAGGCTACTCATTTTACATTCGATGTCTGTAACATATTGAAACCCCAAATTCATAATTCTTGCCCCTGTGGCGGAGTCAACACCATCTGTAAGTCACTCTACAGGCATGGACTACCTGTGAATTTCATTCGTATGTCAGAGAAAATTCTAAATACGTAGAGGCCTGAAATCATGGTGTCCTCTCACCAACAAAACATGTATCCCCGTCAGACGCTGTGATTCATAAAATCTGATTTCCATACTGGATCGGATTGTCAACTAGATGGAAATAGATTATCTGTTGAATGAAACCAGCCGATATAGGATAATAATCTTTTCACATATTTTACGCAATTATCTTAGAACACGTACAATGTGTTTAGAATCTAATCTCAGATTTGACTTTACCCAGACTCCAACCCATTGTGGAGCAGTGCATGGCATGCACCATAAATATATTAGGACATGCATATCTATCAAAAAGTAGTTTAGACAGTTGATCGATATACTTCGTCAATACAGTAGTCAAACTATCATTCAAGAGCAATGTAAGATGAAACATCAGTGACAACAGATCTGCAGGTAATACTATTAAATTCTATTTTGAAAAGGTGAGTTTGATATTGTTTGTTTGAGAGGTTTGTTTCAATAAGACCAGTCAACAACTGTATTGATGTGTATGATTTGTTAGGTGAATTAGAATTAGTGGGTTAAAACCTGGTTGTTACAGTTGCCGATGATTAGTGCATCTGCAAGGACGAGCTGCCCAACCACCATGCCTTGTTCTAGTGGAGGCACACTTCCCTCCTGCAGCCGATTGCTGGTGACAACAACAGAATTGTTGTCATTCAGAACTACCACTGGATCTGCCTGTTACACAAAGAGAGAGAAACCACAGTGAACCACAGCTGATCTAATGAAACCACCTCACCTTAAATTCCTGCTCTCAGTCCAGAAAGATGAAATGTTGCATTACTGTTTTAATGTAGGCAACCAACTATTGATGCGTCTTTCACACAATTATGGGTTATTACTATATTTTTATAAGATACAGCAAAGACGCAGTGGACGTCAGGACAATCTAATCACACAGATTCACAATTAGCATTATGGACAATGAAATAGACAACATTGAAAAGACTAATGTGTTGTGCTACATATGGAGGGTTAGTCACCTCTACAAAAGCTGCCACTTCCTGGAGAACCAGGTTCCATTCCAATTGGTCCTCGGTGTTGAATCGCTGTGTGTAATCTTCGATTTCCTCAGATAACTCCTGCAGGTAGCAGACAGACATGAGGTTCCATGAAGGTTCATTCAAAAATAAAAATACACTTTTTATCAATTAATAAAATAGATCTCATACAAATTTCAGAATGCAGGCTAACTTTTCTCAGTATTCTGAAAGGGGAAAGTTTTATTTTTGTTTGTAAAGCCAGTGCATTCATTGTGTCTCACGAAGGGATTCTCTGCCCATGTATTCTCAGAATAGAACGGTCCTTTTGTTAAAGAGCTGCTCATGCTGGATTATAATGAGTTGGAGGGAATGGGCAATGAGGTGATAGACGTTTCTAGTTTCAGCACGACTGGCAACAACAGCAGCTATAACGTTTCCCATCATGCCATTCAGCGATGTAAATGTGTAGATGAACACCGATTCGTTTTACACATTGTTTATGTGTCAAATTGATGTGTGCCATGGTGTTTTATGCTGTTAAAGATAGTTAATTGTGGGTTATTTATTGTTGTGTTAAAAAGTTCTAACCATGAGTGAGAAGAGTACACAGTTGAGAGAGTGCACTCCAAATTTTGCTAGCCGTAGCACTCACATTTTTCAGTATGGCGGTATATGAAAATTAATATCGCAAGGAAAATTAGAACCGGTATACCTCAGCACTGTGCTCGAGGCAACGATGGATGGACCTTCGGGCAACCAGAGAACTGAACTAATTTGAAAAGCTTAAACTGCACCAATAACTGTAATGGTCAATTTAAAACGCATTATGAAAATGCTCCAAAGGTCACAAAGGATAATTGTTATTATCAGGGCGACTGTGGCTTAGTGGTGAGCAGGGGTCGTCCTTCAATCAGAGGATCGGCGGTTCGATCCCCGGCTCCTCTAGCCCATGTCGATGTGTCCTTGGGCAAGACACTTAACCCCAAATTGCTCCCGTAGCTGTGCCTACGGTGTATGAATGGTTAGATACTCCTGATGGGCAGGTGGCACCTTAGCCCCTCCCATCAGTGTGTGAATGGGTGAATGATGTCATGTAGTGTTAAAGAGCTTTGAGTGGTCGGAAGACTAGAAAAGCTCTATACAAGTACAGGTCCATTTATTTAATATTGTAGTGGGTGAGTGCTTTTATTTAATTTCGAAGACTCCTGGCGGCCTAGGGGTTGGGGCCCCAACCATGAACTGCAAAGTGTCAGTCCCAATCTTCCACTCACTTCCTGACATTTCTCTGCTCTCCGTGTCCCATAGCGACACACTGAGATGAACGCTCCTCAGAAAACCAGGGGTGCAAAAGTTTTGATCACTCAGCATACATACAACAAAACGTCCATACCTTCACCAAAACTTTGACTAGGTCCATCTTGTTCAGCAGTAAACAGACGACTATGTAGCGAGCATAATATCGAAGCTTCTTCACTACTAATTCTGGCCTGGTAAGAGATAAGAGAAGACAATATTAGCTTGTAAAGTCAAACAAATGCACGTTAAAGGATATTAAGGCCGATTAAGGCTACTAATGACACTAATGGTTCATGTTTCAGTCCGAGGATTTTAATTCAGCATATTTGTGTTTTGCATAAAACTGATCATCTTAGTTTGCTTTCCAATGTCTGTGGTTTAGAAATGTAAAGAATAAGTCTGATGATATTCAATTTTTTTCATTACGACATACATAATATTATATTAACAAATCCCATGCAGACCCAAACCAACAAAGAATGTGTCTCCCAACTACTAAGTATTGTGTTTGTATCAAAGGTTGATATAGCTCCATTGTTATCCATTAAAATACATCCTTGCTCCGAATACTCACCAAATCACTAAATGTGGATTAATCCGCTGCTGAAAATAGTCCCCAACTAAGGCAATATTTCCTCCTGTTTGAGTAACATTCACCAAAAAACTTCAATGACCAGCTGTTAAAGAAAACAGCTTTTCAAAACTTAATTTATATGAATTTTCTTTAAATAGGAACCAATACGCTTGTGACTGAGTGGGACTTTTGGTGGGATTGGTTGACAATAATTCATTATATACCAAGCAAAGGCAGCTATTTCCTGAAATTGCAACTCACAACATTTTAAGAAAAAGATTTTTGGAACTTACCGGTCCTCTTTGTTAACCTGAAAGTAGTAGGAGCGCTGACGGATGGCTGAGTAGAATGAAAAGGCCTCATTCAGGTAACTTGTTTCTGAGGTACGAAGGCTGTCAGTCAGGATGAGAAAGTAAAGGTGCGTTACCATCAATACATTCATAGCATTTCAATACACTTCCTGCTGAGATTGTATTTATTAACGAGAGAATTTTGCAAGAAATTTTGACAGTGTGGCTGCTACTGCCGGAAGACGTTGCAATATATATATATATATATATATATATATATATATATATATATATATGCCAATATTACCAGTAGTAAGATGTATCATTAAGGTTAATTTATTTACTATTGCTTCTCTCACTTAAGTATTTCAGATTCACACTCTTGGAAATGATTGAAGCCATCACTCCTGTCATTTCTGTATTTGTGATGGACAGTCTTGAACTTGAGAGGGGCTATTGCTTCATGGAGATTCCTAGGTGACACACATGCATGCGCTGTGTCCATATGCGTCACTGGTTACCATGGTGATTGGTGCATTAGGGTGAAAGGGCAGACTAGCTTCAACGTGCGTGCGTGCATTGCAATGGTGATTGGAGCACCTGGTTGGAGCACCTAATTAAGAAAGTAGACAGTTATTTAGAACAGTTCATGTTGCTGTTGGATTCCAAAGACACATGTCTGCGACCAGCACAAGATTTCCTACGTTTTGACCAGAAATGGCGTATGAAGAGTAAAAATTGTGGGAATGAGAGCAAGTTGTTTGGACAAATTACAGAATATTTTTCAAGCTCCTCTCCACTCTAGGTCTGAAAGTTCAGTGCAATACACACCCATTATAAAATATACTACAGTGATTACATGAAAACCATGCTAGCTATCAATTGACTATTTGGCCCAATAAAGTCCAGAGGGTTTTTTTACGTTTTAAACTTCAAAACATGTTTCTACGTCAAAGTATGACGAATCAGTACGAATCAGCCCAAAGTTGAGTGTTTTTTTAACTCTCTTCACCTCTTTATGTATTTTGACGCATGTGCTGACAACGTTGTAGTTACACGCCAAACTTTTGTACGGAACATGGAGAATAAGAAGATTAAGCCTGCAGGATAATATGGTAAATGGACCTGTACTTTTATAGATCTTTTCTACTCTTTAACACTACATGACATCATTCACCCATTCATACACTGATGGGAGGGGCTAAGGTGCCACCTGTCCATCAGGAGTAGCTAACATTCATACATCGTAGGCACAGCTATGGGAGACATCAGGGTTAAGTGTCTTGCCCAAGGACACGGACTAGTGGAGCCGGGGATCGAACCACTGACCCTCTGATTGAAGGACGACCCTGCTCACCACTAAGCCACAGTCGCAGGGGTAGGCCTCGCTTTCCCTCCCGTCGGATGGTTTGCCAGAACCTCCATGGCCTCCCCGAATTCCTCCCATGCCCAAGATTTAGCATCCGCGACAGCGAGGATCGAACCGCCGATCCTCTGATTGAAGGACGACCCTGCGCACCACTAAGCCAGTCGCCCCTAATAGACAGTGTGCTGTGCACAAAGCTTTAACGTTACAGCCTTGTTGTGCCACAACCACACTGAATCACCCCACCCTGTTATCTAAATTCTACTTCACTTCAGCACTGCTGCACATACATGAACCAAAGTAGCAGGTGCACAGCCTGAACGCCCCAGACCTACTGCTTTGCACTTATCACTGTGCTTGCATGATCAAAATAGGGCCCCCAGTGTTTCCCACAAAACACAATGGACCTCATGCAAGAACATTGCTGTCTTCTTATCCTAAACCTCGTACTTTTTTGAGTGTTTCACTAAACTCTCTTAACTGCACAAACTTGCCGTAAATCACTATTTTCAGCCTGATGGCCACCTGTTCATTTCATCATCAGCACAAGTGTCTTATCATGTGGTGGATAAAAAATTTCAACAAATCACAAGAACATTTTCAAACTTGAATGAATATCAATGAATTTGATGTAACAATGTACATTTTTTTTTTTTTTTTTTTTTTTAAAAATCAAAGAAAGTGCTTCAATACAGTCATAAAATAAAACACTCCATCCTTTAGCAAAAGTGCTATGAATTTAACTTTTAGTGTTGAATTCCTCAGTTTTTTGGATAACTAACAAGTTTCCCCTCAACACGTGTATTCACTGGTCAGATATTTAGCCTGCTGGGTTTCAGCCTAAGATATTTGTCATACGGTATATCTCCTGTCTACCAACATTGAAAATGTAGGAGTCCTGCACACAAATTTACCTAAATTATCTGTGCCATACCTTGTTTTTTTAATAATTGTTTTAATTCTATATAAACTAAAGTAATGGATGATTAGAGAATAAATAATTAAATCATATTAAGGTAATGTATTCAGTAATGATCTAGAACTGTTTAAGAACATACAACAGTGAGACAATGAAAACACTTGGTTGAGACATCGTTTGACTTACTAGTAGTGGTAGTAAAGCTGTCCAATTTTGGATGCAACTTCCCCAATCTGCCATCTCTTCAAGCCATAGCGACTGTCCAGGACCTGCCTGTCAGTAAACAAAAAACATATAATACTGAGCACCAAACAATGAAATTATTCAACCAGAGTGTGACAGACACTGACAGTCATCACCTATAACATGTGCATCCGTCTCCATGTGAAACTTATACTATGTCACAATTTGGCCTCTTTGAGATTAATTTGCATCATATTTCATGTGAATGGGAATACATTTAACACTAGTCCTACCAAGTTTTAACAGTACTGTATTGTTTGTAAACCCATCTGTAATACAATGCCTATAAAAAGTATTCACCCCCCCTTGGATGCTTCACCCTTTTGTTGCTTTTATACATGAAATCATGGTCAATATAATTTGGCTTTTTTTGACAAGAATTTGCAAAAGAAAACTCTTTAATATCAAAGTGAAACAGATTTTTACAAACTAATGTCAATTAAATAAAAATATATAGAAGTATATAAGTAAATGATTGCATAAATATTCACCCCCTTCACAGGTCAGTATTTAGTAGATGCACCTTTGGCTGCAGTCACAGCACTGAGTCTGTGTGGATGTGTCTCAATCAGGCTGCCACATCTGGACACTGACATTTCTTTCCATTCTTCTTTGCCAAACAGCTCAAGCTCTGTGAGGTTGTCGGGGATCGGGTGTGAACAGCTCTTTTCAAGTCCAGCCACAAATTCTCGATTGGATTGAGATCTGGGCTTTGACTTGGCCACTCCAGAACATTCACCTTGTTGTCTTTGAACCATTTCTGTGGAGCTTTTGCTGTATGCTTGGGGTCCTTGTCTTGCTGGAAAATAAATCTCCCAAGTCGTAGTTCTCTTGCAGACTGAGTCAGATTATCCTCCAGGATTTGGCGATATTTTTCTGCATTCATGTACCCCTCTCTACCTTTACAAGCCTCCCAGGGCCTGCTGCTGAGGAGCATCCCCAGAGCATGATGCTGCCACCACGCTTCACGGTGGAGACGGTGTGTTTGTGCTGATGTGCAGTGTTTGGTGTTCAAACATAGTGTCTAGTCTGATGGCCAAAAAGCTATTTTTTTTGTCTCATCGGATCAAAGAACCTTCTTCCAATTGACCTTGGAGTCTCCCACATGCCTTTGGGCGAATTCCAGGCGAGATTTAATATGAGCTTCTTTCAACAGTGGCTTCTCTTACCCAGGCAACAGTTATTGAATGTACAGTCTCTCCCATCTGAGCCACTGAAGCTTTTAACTCCTTCAGAGTGGTCATAGGTGTCTTGGTGGCCTCCCTCACCAGTCTTCTTCTTGCCCGGTCACTCAGTGTGTGAGGACGGCCAGCTCTAGGCAGATTTAAACAAGTGCCATACTCCTTCCATTTCTTAATGATGGATTTAACTGAACTCTGTGGGATGTCCAGTGAGTTAGAAATCTTTTTATAGCCATCTCCTTAGGGCTGTGCGGTTTCAAATTTCCATACGCTATAAATTTTTCATATACCGTCATACCCATAGCCATAACAACTGTTGTTGCTCTTCGGCAGGCAGCAAAATATATTGTTCACCGCTCACCGCTGAGGGCGCAGCGGTCGGAGCTACTTGTCTTACGGGTATTGAGATGGGGTCATGGTTATAACTTTATAACAACAATTAATAATCCACAACTAACGCTCTCTAACAGGAAAACACCACGACACAACAGTTTGTGACACATAAACAATTTGTAACACTAATAATTGTACAGTTATAAAATTACACCGCCGAACTGCATGCTGGGTACAGCTCGCCCACTATCACAACAAGAAGAAACTCCGTCGCTACATTAAGAAACAGAACAGAGCGATGCAGGAGGAACAACGAGAGACCAGAGATGCACCAATACAACTTGAGCCCAAGAGGAGCTGTGTCTGCTGGTTGGAGCTTTTTTGGTTTTGACAAATCCGACGTAGATCAGAAAACGATTTATTGCAAAGTTTGTCGAGTCGCTGTTATTGCCTCTGGTGGCAACACTAGGGGAATGTAGGTGAAAAAAAACAGGAAGAGACAGAACGGAAGACAGCCACGCGAGCGGTGAACAGCTGTTCAGTTGGCTGGCGGTCGTTTTCAGCGTCAATGAATGAATGTGTTCACTCGAAAAAAAAATACCGTGATATACCGTGAAACCGCCAGAATCTTACAAAATACCGTGATATGAATTTTTGGCCATACCGCCCAGCCCTACATCTCCTGACTTATACTTTTCAATGATCTTTTCGCTGAGTTGCTTGGAATGTTCTTTTGTCTTCATGTTGTAATTGTAGCAGGAATACTGATGAACCAGAGACTGGACCTCTCAGACACATGTATTTTTATACTACAACCACTTGACACACATCAACTGCAATCAGGTGATCTCCATTTGTGACACTGGTGGCATCAACTAGCTGGACCTCTGTGGAATTAGGTCAGTCAGTTTAAAAGGGGTGAATATTTATGCAAACACTTATTTCACACTATATATTTTTAATTAATTGACATTAGTTTGTAAAAATCTGTTTTTACTTTGACATGAAAGAAGCTTTTTTTGCAAATTCTTGTCCAAAAAGCCAAATTATATAGACCATGATTTCATGTATAAAAGCAACAAAAGGGTGAAACATCCAAAGGGGGTGAATACCATTTATAGGCAATGTAATTGTCCTCGTTCTGATGGATCATAACGCCACACTCAGTTTGACAGCTGATTATGCCCTAAACCACATACACAGCACTCTCCATCCAACATTCTAACCGGGAAAACAATTAGAGATGGAAATAACCTGTGCTGCTGCTGAAATTTCCACAGCTTAGTGTAGACATCGAATGTCCGTCCAAAGTAGGACTGCCACTGCTTGTGTCCATACTGAGGCAGGTCTCTGCAGCAAAAAGCACAATAACGGTCAAAGGGGAGAAAAGAGACAGTCACATACATAAAATCTTTAAACGTTCTCCAATCAACCAGACTGCAATTAAAGCAACTCTCAAATACAGCTTTTAGCAGTCATGGTGCTCAAGTTCCTCAGGGTCTGGAGACTTCAGACTTACGGTGTGCACTTAAGGATGTTCAAGGAAGATCCCTGAACTTTATGTTCTTTTAAGGGAAGCACACTTATGCAATTATTTGTACATGAACGTGAATGCTTTCTGAATCCAATATTCTACATAGACTCAGTAGTTAAAGCCCATTCTGCCCTTCGTAGAACTCAAGAAGAGATATAATCTGAAGGTCCAGAAGGAACAGTTTGAAGGTGGTCAGGATGATCTAGATTACACCTGACAAGGTACACACAAAAACCTGACCGCTGACCGCAGAGGATTTTTAAGCGATAAACAGTTCATTTGAGTTTGGTTCACCATGACGTCCGGCAGAATGCAATAAGAAGAAACAGGAAGTAACCTCACCCAACGTTAGGAAGTAACCTCACCATACGTTATAATATGGGAGCAGTCCAGGATTGGCTAGATCATCTATTGCAATTTTTGCATTTTCTTCAAACCTTTTGAATATAGGAAATGATTTGTCTCAAGAAGCCCATTACTGCATCCCAAAAGGTTGTCTTAGAAGTGTAGGATTAAGTCTCCATCAAAATGTGGGTGTGAATTAAAGTAATACTCCTTGTCCTGAGGGTGCATCTGTCTCCAAGCATCAGTCAAATTTAGGTACGTCATGTAAGATTGTGGATTTGGCTGCCTAAGAAAGGAGGGTTTTTTACTTCATAAAAATGCTGTATCTCTTGCTTTGGAACTAAAAGATAAGGCAAAAACTTGACCGATCCATTGTCTTTAAAAACAAATTTGTCGACTGTCAAATGTGCTTCTTGTTAATAAATAATGTCTCCTTTAAGTTTCTTGAGATAAGTTTTAAAGCTTTCCTCTTGATTGGGCTGCTCAAGGCTTTTGTATTAAATGTTATAAATGTCAAACCGTCTTACTATGGGCTTGGTTTCTGATTAATAGGAACCAAATAATGAACCCCTTCATGTAAATAATAAAGTAAGATGCCATTAATCATAGCGATGTAGTAATCCAAATGTCTCAGCAAGAAAAATAATACAACAACAAAAAACATTTACACTGCCCTTTGCGATGCCCAGTCTACTATCCAGACAATCAAATATCAATTCACTGTCGAGAATCGTAGTTGCTCGCTCTTCTTTCTTCTTTAAGTCAGACTCTAAACAGAACCTCAAGCTCTCACATATAGTAAATGAAAACAAACGCTTTTATAACCCGGTTGGTGAAAATATTAACAGCCAGATCAAAAGGTGTTACATTTTGGTTCAAATGAATGGCTATAGCTTACATACAAAGATAAATAGTAATAATATTCACTATTCAGTAATATAATTGTATTGTTAATTGAAATACTAGCGATAAAATTACATGAGTGAATAGATAATTCTCTCTCTCTCTCTCTCTCTCTCTCTCTCTCTCTCTCTCTCTCTCTCTCTCTCTCTCTCTCTCTCTCTCTCTCTCTCTCTCTCTCTCTCTGTTTTTTTTTTTAGCAGTGCAGTTCTTGGCTTCAAGAGTTAACTTCTCAGTTATTTTTTTACCACTACGACTATTACTGTGAGAGTAAAATCGTTTAGTTTCCATCTATTCCTGGATTGTAATTCATCTCTTGGATTCTTTAGATGATGCAGTTTTGCTTCAAACTTTTCCAGTTATACATTTCAACAACAAGGATGTTCATCAGTTCAGTTCAAAGCTTTTGGGCTTTAAAACTTTTCAGCAGGTAGTTTCCCTTTTTGTATTTTCAGCTGTTTTCTGTATTTTCAGTTATTTTCAAATATTTCAGCTTAAAATGTCAGCATTCCAACGCATTTTCAGCAGGAAATGCATTTTCTAGTTAACATTATTATTCTACTATATCTACTGCTGCTGTTATTTTTTGTGGCCGTAACTTTTTCATCATGCTACTACTTTCATTATATGAATCATTTCTGTCATATGCATTGAATGTGTTGTAACTCTGTTATGTTCATTCTGTACACATGACATCTGTTGTACTTCTGTCCATCCTGATAGAGGATCCTCCTCTGTTGCTCTCCTGGAGGTTTCTTCCCTTTTTCTTTTTAAAGGTTTTTTGGGGAGTTTTTCCTGAACCGATGAGAGGTCCTGGGACAGAGGATGTCGTATGTGTACAGATTGTAAAGCCCTCTGAGGAGAATTTGTAATTTGGGCTATACAAACTAAATTGAACTTAACTAAACATAAGGTATTGGGGCTTACTTAGCTAATTCTAATTTGATAACCTGTTTATTTATTTCCAGCTACTGACTTATATTTTGCCCAGCAAACCACTGCCAACGCACTCAGACGGAGAGCATTTTAACTTTAGCTGCTGGTAGTTACGCTAGGTTATCCTGAAGTAGCCCGGTGAGTCGACGCTTAGTAAGTGACAAGTACCCTAAGAATGAACATTTTCATTCTACTGCATCATTTTGCTAATGCTCATGTTTTGATTTCTCTGAGCGTACATTATACGAGTTGTCTGGTTTGTATAAACGAAGCGAGCAGACGAGAGTTAATACAACGGTAGCACAGACGGAATGCAGCAGACAGTAATGTCAAGTTAATTTAGCTAAGTAGCACACAACATGTTATTGACATTAACTTAGTTATGGACACGCACGATGGCCGCTGCCATTTTAGGGGCCAAAACAACTCAAAACATTTTCCGACAAATGTAAGCCCATTAACAGACTTGATGTTTTATATAATGTAATTCTTTTTCAAATACATTTGCAAAAACATATTTTCACTTTGTCACTATGGGTTATGGGGTGATGAAATACCAATTGCATTCATTTAAAATAAAATTTACAACACAATAAAGTGGGCAAAGAGTGAAATGGTCTGAATACTTTCTGAAGCGACTGTAGATACAGTGCCCTCCAGAATCATTGGCACCCTTAGTGAATATGAGCAAAACAGGCTGTGAAAAATGTCTTTGCTGTTTATCCGCTTGGTCTTTCACTCAAAATATTCATAATAATCTTACCTTTTCATTGAAGTAAAATTATTGAAAGAAAAGAAATTTGGGACATTATATAAATATTTTTCTCCAAAACATGTTTGCCACAATTATTGGCACCCCTAGAAAATATCATGATTCAAATCTAACTGAAGTATAATTCCAGTCATATTTAAAAAATTTAAGTTCACCTGTTTGATTAGGAATTCTTAAGTGGTCAACCATGACTTCCTGTTTCACTGGGGTATAAATATGAGATGACACAGGCCAAATTCCCTTAGTCTTTCATCACTATGGGAACGACCCGAGAACACAGTGACGATGTGCAACGAAAAGTTGTTGAGCTGCACAAATCAGAAAATAGAATCAGGGCAATAATTAAGAAGTTTAACAGGAGATGTTAAGAATCAGCCTGGAAGAGGACGTGTGTGGACATTGACCCTTCAAATGGGCCGTGGTTGGACCTTCCAGCAGGACAATGATCCAAAACACAACTCATAATCTACACATAAATGGTCTACCGACCACAGAATAAAGGTTTTACCATCACAGTCCCCGACCTAAACCCCAGAGAAGATCTGGGATGAGCTGAAGAGGAGAGTCCACAAGCTGGACCTCGGCATCTGAAGGATGTGGAGAGATTGTGATGGAGGACTGGTCTAAGATCTAGTGCCATGTGTTTACCAATCTCATCACACATACAGGAGAAGACTCAGAGCTGTTATCTGGGCAAAGGGAGGCTGCACAATTGTGGCACATATATTTTTGAGAAAAATATTTGTTTCATGATAAGAATTGAATGTTTCTTTCAATTATGTTACTTTAGTTAAAGGTTAGATTTTTGTGAATATTTTGAATGAAAGATCATGAGGAAAAAACAATAAAGACATTTTTTATGTGGCAATGTATTGACTTATTCTCTGAAATGTCTCCAACATTGTTGAACAACTTAAAAGATGTTCCTTGTTTTCATCAACACATGTCAGAGGGATGACGGTTGTCTTTCTGGACAGACCCTGGAACACTTGAAGTTTCTGTCGAGTTGGAGGGTGCAGTAGTCCTCAGGATCTGGGAGACTGTGCAACAGCTTTTGGGGTGTTTCTTTGGTTGCGTTGAACGTAATGATAAACTAAAACTGAGTGAAACTAGTACAGAAGACTGTAAAAGCTTCATAAAAACAGACCTGCCACATCCTGTGTCTCTTGAGACACAAAAACTATATGTTATGAGCTAGATTACTTTTGTATTGCTCGCCATGAATTCTGTGTACAATTCTGTGAGCTGCTTAGATAGGTTGGAGCAGTTTCTTCCTTTCATTTCAAACGCTCCGTGACGCTGTTGGTTGTCCATAACTGGTCCGTGAGCACGCATCTCAAATCCTAAATATCTCCAAACACAACTCTGTGTGCTTTTTCCCCAAAGTCTCAGTGGACTTGTTGCTGCACTTGCTACAGTTTTGTTGTTATTGTACTCCAGTACTGTACTTAATAGGTTGTGTTGTCTGTCATGTTAAATGTGTATTAGCTTATTGTTCTGTGTTGATCATTCTTGCTATCAGGGAGTTGGAGTTTAATAGCATCAGCTTCTCAAATCCAAGTTAAACAGAACCCCCCAACCTACATGCTGTATTGTTATTTCATGGAAGTAGCTGATTTAATCACGTTATTTTGGGAAAAGTTTTTTTAAAAAGAGATGCTTGTGTATTTAATTGTTGGGGTGACAACTGTGTAGTATTGTTAGGCCAACTTGTTTACAGAGAAAACAATGACAAGGACCAACAAGTGCTACTGCAAAGGGTTGAGCTAACTTCATACTATGACTCGTAGAAAGGTTGGGCCAACTCGCCCTGAGTTGAGAAATAATGACTTGACCCAACAACAGTATTGGGTTGAGAACGTAATATTTAAACTTGTAGAAAAGTTGAGCCAACTCGCCCCAAGAGAAGTAAGTTGAGCTTATTTAAGTTTTTGAATTAAAATAAAGTGCTGCCATCTTACCATTTTGAAGTGTGCACCCATTGTGTCGACTAAATGGCAATATGAAACATCAAGCTTGGGCAGCATTTGTTCCAAAAGTCAAATAAATAAAATAAAAGCTGTGCAACTTGTTACTACATTTTAAGTTGTGCCACCTTTTATATGTTACAATGTTTTTAAATATTTGTTAAACACTAATCCATTATATCCTAGTTCCCCAAACCAGTCTTTACTGGAATTGATATTGTAGTGTGATCCACACAGTAAGGGAGGTACATAAAATATATGTGAGGTACATAAAATATATGAGACATCACACAGTTGGTACCAACTATGAAACACTTGAAATCAGCTTGGCAGGACATGCAAAGGACTACAACAGATTCATAGCACTTTGGTGTGTGTAAGACATGGTGGCCACCTGCAATTCAAGTGAATGCATCCTTTTTTAATCCATTTTCCTTATCATTTATTTATTTTACATTATTATACCGTGTCTGTGCATCTGTGTGTGTGTGTGTGTGTGTGTGTGTTGTACACGATAAATATAAGACAATAAATGAAATAAAAAAAACTGTAAATTGAGCATTATTATTATTATTATATATTTCGTGATGATAAATTACATAGATCAATATAAAAAAAAAAACATATCATGAGAACATTTTTGGCAAAATCATCCAGCCCTGGATCGGTCCCATCATTGCAGGTACTCAATGTGCCTAATAAGCTCAGTATTGGCATCCATACTGACCCAGTGTATCAATGTGGTGCACCCCTAATGGGTATGGGTGGCTTTCTTAAGTGAACCTGTGAGATTGTGACAGGACACTCCCATCTCCAGAAGGAAGTTCTCAATCTGACCTCCACACCCTCACATAGAAAACACACTACTTCTTCTATTGACATCCAAAGTTGGCAATGGACATAGATCTTGCGTTTCACAATATAAATACATATCATTCCTGTGCATTGTTTCCTACAACTACTCACTGCAAGTCAATGCTTGATTACAAAAGTCCAGCAGACAGGAGACAACACAGTAAGAGCAAACCAACCTTAGCCCATTGAAGAGTTGTTTGGACTTGTCCAGGAGATAGCAGAAATCTGTGACAGTCTTCCTTTCTCCTAATGGAATATCATCCTCAGTCTCAGCTCCAGTCATGGCACTGACTTTTCAAACCTGATTACAAACAGAAATAAATTAATACTGTATTGACTGAGGAGTGATACTGCATTTAAAAAAATGTCTGGTTAGTTATAAATAGTTAAAAATATTGGAACCAGTGGCAGCTAGACCAAACAACCTACCATTGGTTCCAAAGTGAACTTGTGATGTATTAATATATCAAGCTATGAGGAAATACATTTCAACCATGTTGATATCCAAACTATTACCACTAAACAGACGATTCTGGATGCAGATATCAGAGTGTCTTACTGGTGCCCTACTTAAATATGAATAGAAATAAGAAACTATGGCAGAAATGCATCACATGGTCACCTTTTTTAGGTTGACTTGGGATGTCCCAGATTTCACTCTCACAGTGGTCGCAACCTCCAGTTTGCTAAGATGGATGTGCAATCAGGCCGAGGCATCGCACAGTCGGGTCACAATGTTCAGCTATTGCCGTGTCTCATCAAAAATGATTTGCTGCAAATGGAAATTTGATTGTGTCATAGAAATGACTGACAATAGCTTCATAGATAGGGTGACTAGATGTAGACTAGATGACATAGATCTAGTGCCTCTCGAGTGAAGCCAGAGACAGTGAGCAGGATAACCTGAAGCTGCTGCACCTCCAGTGACCTCCTCTCACACCTCCAGTGACCTCCTCTCACACCTCCAGTGACCTCCTCTCACACCTCCAGTGACCTCCTCTCACACCTCCAGTGACCTCCTCTCACACATCCAGTGACCTCCTCTCACACCTCCAGTGACCTCCTCTCACACCTCCAGGACCTCCTCTCACACCTCCAGCTGACCTCCTCTCACACCTCCAGCTGACCTCCTCTCACACCTCCAGTGACCTCCTCTCACACCTCCAGTGACCTCCTCTCACACCTCCAGTGACCTCCTCTCACACCTCCAGCTGACCTCCTCTCACACCTCCAGTGACCTCCTCTCACACCTCCAGTGCCCTCCTCTCACACCTCCAGTGCCCTCCTCTCACACCTCCAGTGCCCTCTCGGTATCCTGGCTTCAGGCTCATCTCAGGAACTAACTGACCAGTTGTGCTGGAATGTTTCCTGCAGGGTCGAAAGTCAACGTGTCTCTAGCCATCCAGCAGCTCTCACTCCGTTTTAGAGAAAGATCTCGTACAACAAACCTAACCTTATAATGAGAGGAAATACATACCTGATGTTCTAATACAGCATGTCACTACAAACATGAATGGAAATTCACGAGGAACCAATCAGCTGGTGTATTGTTTCTCAATAAAGAGTTATGTTTAATAGGTAGCTAGCTAACCCAAATGTAAACTAACGGTGACTCCATGGACCCGGACCCGGTCCCCCCGGACCCGGTCCCCCCCACCCCCTGGCTGATCCGCCTCCTGCTGCACGTTAGCTACTGAAGGCACGGAGCTCGGTTGGGCCGTTCACGAGAACCGAAGAGAAGAATTGCTCGGTATCTCACGTTATACTGTAATACCGGGAGCCTTCTATGGTCTCCAACACCACCGGACACCGCTCCACCACCAACGTCCCGACGAAGCAAACATCTGGATATTCATTAGTGGATAAGCAGACGAGCAGGACGGCTCACACAGCTGCACGCAGCGGCTGGAGCCTCCGCTTGTGTGCTTCACATGTCTCCTTACCTCGCCAGCCGGCTAGCGGTGATGAGCGGGCGGGCGACCACAGCGATGCTGCTCACAAATCTGTACAAAAGCCACGACGAGCTGTGTGGGTGAAAGGCGCCTGTCTTGGCATCTCACTGCGTGTAAGTGACACTGGACCGCCGTCCAACGAGCCTGTCCTCCCCGCAGCGTGGAGGGACCGCGGTCGGGTGAAGCCGAGATGCTGTTCTGTATGAAAGGACGCTGTCCTGACAGGTTAGGAAGCAGGAGGCAGGGCGAGGACAGCGGCTGGCACCGCTCCACTACAACTGGCTAGCTACTTCCGGGTCAATATTTTCGAAATAAACGCTTCCCCGCTGTCCAAACGCCTATCTTTAAATATGTAACCATGATCCTGTTTCATTAGTGAAATATGACAAGTTTGAATTGTAGTTCCAACAGTCAAGCTTTATTGGCAGAGAAATAATCAAGCATGTATATTTACAAAAGTGAATCAAAATAAAATAAAATCCTTTACATGATCAATTCATACATCTTATTATTCATAATACATTTTAAGCAAAACGATTTCTCCAGTTCTTCAAATTAATTAGATCATGCAAAATTATGTAACTTTAATCTTCAAATTTCCAAATGTTTATTCCCAATACATTTAACTTTGTATGCAAGTTATTTTAAATCATTATAATATTGGTACTGAAGATAAGATAAGATAAGATCAAATAATCCTTTATTAGTCCCACATTACATTTGCAGGCTTGCAGCAGCAAATTGGAAAGTGCAACAAGTCTCTTGTTCCATTAGTAGAAAATAAAAATAAAGTTAATCGGACTTTACAACTAACTAACTGTAACTGGCCCTCACAGGTTTGAGCCGTGAGACATGGAAGGATGGATGTGAGAAGCATGGGTAGGGCATAGCCTCCTGCCTCCTGTCTATCTGCCTCCTGCCTCCTGCCTCCTGTCTATCTGTCTCCTGCCTCCTGCCTCCTGCCTCCTGTCTATCTGTCTCCTGCCTCCTGCCTCCTGCCGTGGCCCTGCTGATGCCCATCCATTCTCTCTCTCCTTCTGTATGAATTCATGTCCCATAAATGCACATTACTACTTCTTCCCCGGAGTCTTTGTGCTTTCTCGCCTCACAGGTTTACATGGATCGTGGTTTTATCTGGACCCTGGTTCTGGTTTCATCTGGACCCTGGTTCTCCTGGACACCAACTGCTATTATCATTATTATTATTAGATGCATTGCAATTAGTGTTGCCAATACTATTACTGCTTGTATTTTCATTATTATTCTACACCCACTGTTGCTGTTATTTTTGGTAGTTGTAACTTTTTCATTATGCTACTGCTCTCATTATATGAATAATTTCTGTCATATTCATTGAATGTGTTGTAACTCTGTTATGCTGTTCATTCTGTACACATGACATCTATTGTACTTCTGTCCATCCTGATAGAGGATCCTCCTCTGTTGCTCTCCTGAAGGTTTCTTCCTTTTTCTCCCTTAAAGGTTTTTTGGGGAGTTTTTCCTGAACCGATGAGAGGTCCTGGGACAGAGGATGTCGTATGTGTACAGATTGTAAAGCACTCTGAGGAGAATTTGTAATTTGTGATTTTGGGCAATACAAAATAAATTGAATTGAATAGTTTATAGTATCATGTTACACCACTAGAGAGCTCATAGTACCATATTACCCCACTAGAGAGTTTATAGTACCATATTACCCCACTAGAGAGCTTATAGTACCATATTACCCCACTAGAGAACTGCGCTCACTGAATGCGGGGCTACTTGTGGTTCCTAGAGTCTTAAAAAGTAGGATGGGAGCCAGAGCCTTCAGTTATCAAGCTCCTCTTCTATGGAACCAGCTTCCACTTTCAGTCCGGGGTCAGACACAGTCACCACATTTAAGAGTAGACTTAATACTTTCCTCTTTGATAACTCTTATAGTTAGGACTGGCTCAGGTTTATAGTTAGGGCTGGCTCAGGTTTGTCCTGGTCCAGCCCCTAGATATGCTACTAATACACCTACTGCTATTATCATTATTTCTAGTTGCATTGCAATTAGTATGGTAAATACCATTAATGCTTCTATTATCATTACTATTCTACTATGCTCTCATTACATGAATAATTTCTGTCATATGCATTGAATGTGTTGTAACTCTGTTATGATGTTCATTCTGTACACATGACATCTATTGTACTTCTGTCCATCCTGATAGAGGATCCTCCTCTGTTGCTCTCCTGAAGGTTTCTTCCCTTTTTCTCCCTTAAAGGTTTTTTGAGGAGTTTTTCCTGAATTGATGAGAGGTCCTGGGACAGAGGATGTCGTATGTGTACAGATTGTAAAGCCCTCTGAGGAGAATTTGTAATTTGTGATTTTGGGCTATACAAAATAAATTGAATTGAATAGTTTATAGTATCATGTTACACCACTAGAGAGCTCATAGTACCATATTACCCCACTAGAGAGCTGCACTCACTGAATGCGGGGCTACTTGTGGTTCCTAGAGTCTTAAAAAGTAGAATGGGAGCCAGAGCCTTCAGTTATCAAGCTCCTCTTCTATGGAACCAGCTTCCACTTTCAGTCAGACACAGTCACCACATTTAAGAGTAGACCTCTTTGATTAAGCCTATATTAGGGCTGGCTCAGGTTTGCCTTGGATCAGCCCTGGTTATGCTATAGGCCCAGACTGCGAGGGGACTTGCTAGGATACACTGAACTCCTCCTCTTCTCTCTCTCCTTCTCTATGAATTAATGTTCCATCAACGCATGCAACTTAAATGGCTTTCTCCTCTTGCAGGCTACCATGAATCGTCGTTACACCTGAAACATGGTTGCACTCTAGCTTGCTCCGGAGGTCTGATCGCTACCAGACAGCTGCCAACTGTCAACTCCAGGTGTGAACCTCCTGTAGAAATTGGCAAATCCCAGGAACTGCCGGGGGTCCTGGGGGCTGGGGGAACCGGCCAGTCGGCTTTCAACTTGCTGTGGATTCAACTGAATGCCCACAAGGTGACAGTATTAGACCGTTAAATGAAGGAGATTGAAGGAGACTTGAGATAGTTTGTTTGTTCCCAATATGCTCCAAAGCGTCCCCTAATGCGTGGAAGGCCACGTTGCTGTCATCATTTTGGACACATTTCACCCAGCAATACCTCACTTACAGCGCCACGCACTCCAAGCAGGACATAATAACTCCTGTGTGCAGTGTTTACTGGCTGCACTGACCAATAACCAGTTTGTGTATACGTATGCGTGTGAATACGCATGTGTGCGTATAACATCCGTATATTCTTGTTTATTCGGACAAAGATAAAAAAAAAAAAAAAATACAGCAGTATAACAAAACAATGGACAGAATCTCCTTGTGTCCCTTCCTCGCCTCTTCTGCTTGTATCACCGGTGAACGGGACTAAGACGTGAGGAGAGGATGCTAGGAAATGATTAACAGAGATGTTAGCATAAGGAAAAGCACCCCAAGTGGACATTTGCTCCAAATTTAAAGAAATTCCCTCAAGGCGTTTCTGAGATATCGCATTCACAAGAATGGGACGGATGTGAGGTCACAGTGACCTTGACCTTTGACCACCAAAATCCAATCATTTCAACATTGAGCCTGATGGAGGTTTGTGCCAAATGGACAAGAATGAACCGGACAGCCGTACAACTTGAAAATATGATGTCTCCAGCTACAGCTGTCGCCAGCAGAGGTATAAAAAGGAGAAACGCAGAGGGGGTCAGAGTGGGTGACTTCACAGGTCATGTGACACACTAAGCAGCGCAATACACACCCATTATAAACTCAGAAAAGGTCCGTAAACTGCATAAAATGTAAACTGTGAGAGATACCAAAGAGATACCAAAAAGCTGAACACAAGTTTAATAGTTTAAAGTCTTGTAACCCATTTAAAATTTAAATGGTCTGTGGCTGAAAATATGCAGAAGCAGTATCATTTCAAAATGGAGTAGAGAGGATTTGAAGATTCTCTATTGAGTTACATTGTAAAAGTTTAATATTTTGTGGTAGAAATAAGCAAAGTAATAGCAGAAATGCCATCAAAGAACTGAATTTCTTTACATTGATGTGTAAACCATTATCATATTTGAGATGTTTATAGTTTCTGTAGCGGAAAGTAGTGAGTCCAAAAATTGCAGGGAAAGAATTAAAGTCAAAATAAAGATTTGGATCACAATAGCGTGAATGCTGATTCTGCATTCACACCGACAACGAAGACAATCTCGTTAATTTAGAAAAACTGCTAAAGAATGGTCTCACATGAATACATTTCTTTTGTATGTTGCGGCAACTATTATCATACAAAAATAATGTCTGCAGCCACAAGTTTTTAAAAACATTGAAAAGAAAAGCTAACAAAATGAAAGCCACAGTAACAGGCAGAATGGTGTTGGATGAGCTCAGCAGCTGGTTTACAGGATATCGTCCTAAAAAAGGAGAAAACTAGTCCAGTCTTTCAAAAGGCAACTATGAGACCAAACTGCTATAATGATACATTTGTTTATATTTTTATATATATATATATAAAACTTTATTTGAACATGTATTATTGGCAGTTACCACCAGTTTAAATGTTTTATTTGCTTTAGTGGGATACATAACATCAAAATTAAACCATTCAACATTTTCTTATTAAAATATGAAGAAATTTAAAAGGTATCATGTTCTCATTGGGACTAGTTTTTCTTAATGACAGAACAAGTGAGTGAGGTGCAAACAGACTGTAGCCTTAGAAGAAACCCTTTGCTACTCAAGATGCTGTAGACCTGTAAGAGACGTTACTTCCATTCATTTCTAAAAATATGTTATTAAGTTCTAGAGTTGAGATCTCCAGAGGGTGGAGAGTAGAGGACTGGTTCTTGCCATTAGAGGAAGTAGGGGGTAGTAGTTCGGGGAGGTATGACACGCTCTGAGTCGGGGACAGCACGGAACAGCTTGGGCTCTCGTCTGTTGACGTCCTTGAAGACCATGATGGACGCAATGTTTCCACAGCGGTAGCAGTAGTTGGGCGCCGACCACACGGTCACGAGCTTCTCATCAAACATGAACTTGTAGCCTTCGTGAACTAGCTGATGTGCGCGGCAGATGAGCTTCAGATTGTTGATGTGGACAAACTATGACGAAATATGAGTATTATTCTCAATCAACTGGTGACACGGATGTTTAAATTTTCCACTGATTGGTTTATAAATGTTGATGACACAACATACCTCATTGGTAACTTTGGAGCCAAACAGCCAGCCTGCACCTCGCGGACTGATCGCCCAGGTGTCCACATCCTCTGGATCTGACCACACAAGATCACAGAACGCCCCCTTGTGGGGAATCTCCTGGTTGCGTTCGATGGTGCGGATCTGGTCCAACGTCTTGATGTCAGGTGAAAGACCACCATGGACACACAGGACCTGCTCATCTATCAACTGGGATTAGATATTAGAGATATCATTAGACAACTGGCAGTTCTGAAAATATCACATTAAATATGACCCAAATTATAATCTTAAATCAGTTTCAAGGTGTGTTCGTAAATCCAATCTGACGATCTACACTAAAACTAGAGCGCTGTTCTATTGCTATATGAATTGAGGAACAGGTAAATTAAAATCAATGAAAGACCAACTTTACAATAGATATGTAAAATGCAAAATAGCACATCTTGTGCAAGAGCCAGTGAGGAGGACAATGATGAGACAGGAACAATATGCCAATGAAAATTTGTTGGGAAATGTAGGCTTTAGCTAACATTAGGAGTTAGTGACAGTGTAACCAATGTAGTAACATGACGCACCGCTGCTCAGAGCGTGTGCTGTTCCCAATGACCCAACGGTACATTCCAACCGGGCCCGGAATTTAGGACGGTCCAGTTTGTAGCGGAGTGCGGTCTACTAACAAATGCAGTTATGTCTTTAAAAACCTGAATCAGCACATCTACATCAGCAACATTCCATTTGTGATTTTAACACGCAAATAAAGTATTTTTTAATGTATTGAGATTAGACTACAACAAGAAAATAATCTTGTCAAAGTTTTATTGTATTTAATCATAATATCTTACAACAGGCAAGATTGCGCTTAAGTAAAAGTGCAAAAGTATTAGCATCAAAATATACCAAAAGTACCACGGTAAAAGTACTCATTATGCAGAATGGCTCATTTCAGAATAAAGTTTATCATATTAATGGATTATAATTATTGATGGATCAATTTGTTGAGTGCTTTAAATGAGCCAATTCACTTTAATACATTTTATATATTAATTTACATACTGCTGGATAGCTTGTGAATTTCTCCTTGGGCACCAACAAAACCTTATGGATATGATAATTTATCTATTGATTACATTTTGTTTTGTTAATCTGAATAGTAACTACATAGAACAGTGTGTCAGCAAAATGACAAAAGAGTTGGGTTGTTTGTGGACTTCGTGAGAAGCAGCAGCCTTAGCACCTGTGTTCACATGGCCTCTTTTTCTGAGTGCCAGTTTCTTTTTTTTTATTCTTCCCAAATGAGGAGTGTTTTTTGTATGAGGCCTTTAAGTTGAAAATCTCTTAACTTTTCAAAAAAAGTGGCAGTGATGTCACTGTAGAAAATGGAGAAGAAGCATGTTTTGACCCTGTCCGTCTATCCTGAACTTCAAATGTCAGACAGACAGGATGACAACAGACTGAAGAGCCCGTTAGTGGGAGCCGATCGGCTACATGGTCACCATCCACATCATGGGGAGGAAACAAAGTCCAACAGATTGTAGCCAAATGGATAATAAAAAGCAAAGAGGTGATGTAGTTCGAGTAGTGATATGTTGTCAATATATTGTTGTCATAGAAACATAATGTAATCACTTAAGAATCTAATGGAAATTCCCACCGGTATTTGTTCTACTACTGATGTTGCTACCATAATAAATGTATTGCGTCTATGGGGCTCTTTTTTTCATGCTCCATCAAACGGAAAGCTACAGTACTGCTACAGTCTCAAAAGAAGAAATACAATGTATATAGATACATTTAGATAACAACTAGGGATACATAGGAAAAAACAAGCTAGAAATACTTTGCTATAGTTTGTTCCCCATTGAAAAGTTGCATTATTTGTCTTCAGGACAGAGTTAAAAGGACCATTACAGTGGTTTTCTATGTTTAAGACAAATAACTACTTTCTGCTCACATCTTTCATACGTGCTGGTCATTTTCTATATTTTAGCAATTTCTAATATTATGCTGGATTCTTTTTTGGATCGGTAAGCAGGACAGATGTGATGCCTTCAAGTAGTTCTGATTGGACAGAGACATTCTAGTTGATCCGATGATGCAGCGGCGGTGTCTCCTCTTCGCCCTAACCCTGCACAATGGCCTAGGTGGTCCTGGGTGCACCCAATTGGAAGGCTTCCTTTTTTTTCAGGTTCAGCAAGTGAATAGCAGTCAATAAGTCGGTTTCAATTATCTAGCTACAAATTAAAATGAAACAAGTCTTGTTTCTTGTTTAGGCTACCTGATAGGTCAGATTTGAGTGACATTCTTTGCAAATGCCAGGATGCGAGCAGTCCTTCCTCTTTGACCCAATGTACAGCCGGTGTTCTGCTTAAACAAGTGACCGTGCTAACTGTTGTCTCTCAGCCTAATGCGTTGTGGTTGCTCGTAATGATGGCAGCTGCTGAAAACACAAAGCCTTGAATTTTACACTTATCAAATTTCAAAAAGACACGCCTCTGTGTTTAACATCTACAGTCACTTGTTAAAGCGAAACACCTGCCGGTGCATTGCACAGGGACAGAGGCTTACTTTCTGCTAGCTAACAATAGGACGTTGTGAGGAGCAGGAGGAAGATAGTTCCACTCAAGTTCAGTCATTATTCTCAACCAAGACCTACTCCTGCTCACGTTTCTCCAAGTGCCAAGTAATAACAACACGTATGTGGCCCTACCCATAACAAGACTCTTCAACAACCAAAATGTCGTGGTCATGTTCACGTGTCATTTTGAATGTTACTGGGCATGTTGGTGCTGGCGGACCTCTATTCATACTCGTGATTAATAATGCTGTTGCATCGGTCAGCTGTGTGTGAGAAGGAGTGGCCGCTGTACCAGTCTATGTATGTTCATTCAGTTTAAATTGATTTTGTATGTCATGCTGTTAATGTTTGTCTTGTTGGTGGTTCGCTCCGATGATGATGAATAAGGCTTGTATGATTAAACGGTGGTGCATTCAGGCAAGTTTAGGGGTAATAGCCTATTTTTGGTAACATATGCATTTCAGAACCTATTAAGTAGCATATGATTGGTCATGGAAGGGCTAGGCGACACCTGGTTATGTCTGTGAACACCCACTGGTCGGAGGTCCTTGTTATTATATTCAATGTCTGACATTTTCTTGTTAAAGCATCACCACTTTGCAGACTACTTCTTTGCCATCTATTTTTTTGTTTACTAACTAGTGTGCAGGTCTTCCAGCCCTGATCATCCAATGATAGCACACATTTGAGTTCAGCATAGAGGAATGGTGCGCTTATGTTCCCGTGGTCTTCCAGTAGAATCATTATTGGAGACCATTTAACATAAAGAATAAAGTCTTTATGACATTCATGTCTGATGACGTTGTGTATTCCCTGTTGAGTTTCCAAACATCACAAAATGTTATGTTGTCAGACTTTCACTTCAGCACATGAAAGCACCCCGAGGTCAAATTCACAGATTTGAACACTATTTAAACTCTAAACTTAAGTAAGTTTAACAGTAAGTTAAGTTTAAAATCAGTGTAGATGTATTTTTATTATTATGCATTAGCTGCGTTGAGCAAGTTTCAATTATCTCCCTGGAAGAAAGGAAAAACATTTTAAAATGACAGCTCCACATACATGAATTAAAGAAATGGTTGACAGTAATGCAAGTTATAAAGAATTTACTTGGCTGATGCACAAACTTTTATAATCTCTGAATTTTTGCTATGGGAGAGAATTGATCCATGTTGTGAACACATTCTAGCTATGTTCTATGTTATGTTACAACAGGCAGGGTGTTTGTGTAATCAAAGTGAAAGAACCAGGAGTAAACTTACAGCCGCCACAGTCAGCATGTCAAACACTTTTGTGCAATACCGCCAGGCATTTGCATTTCCATATTTTGTTTGGCACTCATCTAAAAATAAGCAAAACATACATGGCAACATGGTTTGATGAGCTTGTGAAACAGAAATCATTTGCATGTACAAAATGTAACCGTGAAGCATGTAAACTTACCATAAAAGCCATACACTTGTGTTATTTGTCTGCTCTCATGGTTTCCACGTAGAAGCGTGATGCGATCCGGCCACTTTGCTTTTAAAGCTAGCAGATGTGTAAATGTCTCCAAGCTATAATATCCTCTGTCTACAAAGTCTCCCTAGAGGAGGGGAAAGAAAAGAACATCAGTGAACGCAGAACATTAAAGAGCCGCCCTGTATTCATTCAAAACCACCACTCTGTTGTGTCCAGGGCACCTTCATGAATAACCTGTGTACAGAATCATTGGAGTTACACGTTTGCTACTTCCAAAAACCTTGTACTCGTTAAAGCAACATGTAACTCAAATATTAGGTTTCACTGTGGAATATGTCACGTTACAGAAGCTTAGCTTCCATTTCACTGGGACTTTAGTTAGATGGCAGTAGAAATTTAAGGTCAGACAGAAATAGGGGGAAAAATATATTTTATTCCATCAGGGAATTAACATTGGAACATCCAGATGAATATAAACCCAAATACAAGACTTTGTATTGCGACTTAATTATTAATCAAAATATGCAAAGTACACAATATTCTAGGTTTGCAAATCAATTCTGAAGCGACTTAGTTATACAAAAAAGAAATTGCTGCAAGTTACGTAAATAATATTGGTGGACTAGCTAACTTCATTTTTCAGAAACTTGTATTCAAAGAAATACATCATACACAATATAACGAATGGCATTTGTGATTTTACAACAAAACAAACACATTATGTCCCAAAAAGAAAGTGTCCTGATGCAGCACTGCGCCGTCTTGAACTGAACCTTTGTTGGATGCCCTCTTGCCATTTAATTCTTATTCCTTTGAAAACGCCACAATGGACGAGGAACTGATGGGGAAGTTGAGATGAGGAGTTATCTGTACCTTACCTCCTCATTTCATCACAAAAACTTAAATAAGATGGCGGCTGGCTGGAGGGAGATCGAAAATTTCCTTCTTGCTGTTGGCTAAATTGTATGTCATTTAGAGTAAATAACACAATATTAAATGCATTTTCTGTTTTTAAAAGTAGAAACGTAGGTAGATAGCAAGCACTACATGCCCATATTTTAAGTAGTTGCGTCTCCAGTCTAAACTGGAGTTCACAGCTGATAGATATGTGGTTTGTTTACATGACATGGAACCCCCGCCCGGTGTGGCAAAAATGAAAAAAGAATGTTAATGCCAAATATTCATTTAAGTGTTTCCTCTTTATTCATTCTGCGATGGCACACCATGGGGAATTGCAGTGAAGTCCTGCTGTGAGTCCATGAATGAGGCAACTGTCTGGTTAGTTCACATGTCTGTCATAACAGCAGGGAGTTGAGTGTCTGAGAGCCTTCTACTAAGGACTAAATTCTATTTTACTTTCTACCTTTGAGGTAAATAGACGTTGTCCATAATCAGTCTTGGAAACAATAAGAGATTTTTGTGATTAAAGTGAATACTTGCGCTAGTCTAGAGCTCTGCCAAGTTTCTATTGCTGGCTATTACCACCTGGGGCCTGAAGAACTTAACGAGCTGGGGGTGTGGTCAGCACAGCTGTAGCCAACCTTCGTCAATTCTGGTGTAAAACTAGGAATTGTTTTGAAGCGTCTGTATGAAGACTGAGGATAAAGACAAAGGAGTCTTTCGTTGGAGATTCGGAGGATAAAGACAAAGGAGTCTTTTGTTGGAGACTCGGAGGATAAAGACAAAGGAGTCTTCGGGGGTGGCTGAGTATAAAGCTGCTCTGTGAATAAGTGTTTACTTTCCATACCTGTGCATATATCTACTCATAGATACAATAGGCCTCGCATTCGTTCACACCTTTACCGCAATAAAGCAATTATCTCTCTGCTATCCATCTTCCTTGGATCACACCGGACAACATCTACCCCTGCTGCTCTCTCCTCTGCCTTCTCTTTCAGCCACACCCAGACCCACTGGTAGGGGTGGTGCTACAGGTTTAATCATCTCCCCCAAATGGAGTTCTTCTCTCTACCCGCTTCCACTTTTTACCCCACTGTCTTTTGAATTTCACGCTGTGAAAGTTACTCATCCGGTACAATTAAACATTGTTGTTCTCTACCGTCCACCAGGTTCTCAGATTTCTTGGAAGAACTAGACGTCCTCCTATCAAACTTCCCAGAAAACGGCCCTCCGCTTATCCTTCTGGGTGACTTCAATATCCAGACAGAAGTCATCTGACCTATTACTTTTACTGTCTTCCTTTGCTCTCTCACTCAGTCCTTCTCCTCCTACTCACAAAGCAGGCAACCACCGTGACTATATTTTCACCAGAAACTGCTCTACATCTAACCTCTCTGTAACTCCATTTCATGTCTCTGAGCACTTATTTATCTCTCACTCTCTGGAACTGACAACCCAACCACATCAACAGACTCTGTACCTGTCCGTCGCAACATTCTCTCCCTCCTCTCTGGCCTCCTCTGTTTTATCAGCCCTCCCTTCAACTGACTTTCTCACTCATACATCCTAACTCTGCATAACCCTCTCCTTTCTACTCTGTCTTCCTCTCTTGATTCTCTCTGTCCTCTTACGACAGGTCCGAGTCCTCCCCGGCTCCGTGGTTGTCTGACTCGGTGCGCGCCGCGAGAGCCACTATGCGAGCATCAGAAAGGAAATGGCGAAAATCTAAACACCCTGACGACCTGCTCACTTATCAATCTCTTCTCTCCTCTTTCTCTGCCTCTATTTCTGCAGCCAAAAGATCTTTCCACCAAACCAGAATTCAATCCTCATTCTCAAATCCCAAAAAAACTCTATCTTCTCTAACCTCCTTGACCCCCTTCTCCTTCCAACCTTCTACCAAGCCACTTTGTCAACTATTTTACAAAGAAGATAGATGACATACGCTCCTTATTTACTAATCCATCTTCTGTAACTACATCGCCAACAACTTCATCTTCTGCCCCTTCCCTTTCTTCTTTCACCCCCGTCTCCCAATCAAGTTCTTACCTTGGTTACCTCCGCCCGCCCAACCACCTGCCCCTTTAACCCCATCCCATCTCACATTCTCCAGGCTATTGCTCCTGACCTTCTCCCTTTTCTCACCCATTTTATTAACACCTCCCTCTCAACTGGCTGTTTCCCTAACTCTCTGAAGGAGGCCAAGAGTTAACCCTCTCCTGAAGAAACCCACCCTCAACCCGTCTGAAGTAAACAACTACAGACCTGTCTCTCTTCTTCTGTTTCTTTCCAAAACTCTTGAGCGAGCCATCTTTAACCAGCTCTCCTCCTACCTCCACCATACCAACCTTCTTGACCCCCACCAGTCTGGTTTCAAGGCAGGCCACTCTACAGAGACTGCCCTCCTTGCTGTCTCTGAGCAACTTCACACTGCCAGAGCAGCCTCTCTCACTCACACACACTCACACACACAGCAGCCTCTCTGTCCTTATCCTTCTAGACCTTTCTGTTGCATTTGACAGTGAACCACCAGATCCTTATTTCCTCCCTACAGGAACTGGGTGTCTCAGGCTCTGCTCTCTCCCTTTTCTCATCCTACCTCAACGACCGCCCTTACCGGGTAACCTGGAGAGGGTCTGTGTCTGAACCTTGTCCCCTCACTACTGGGATCCCTCAAGGTTCCGTCCTGGGTACCCTCCTCTTCTCTCCGTACACCAACTCTCTCTACTATGTCATTCGCTCACATGGCTTTTTCTACCACAGCTATGCTGATGACACCCAACTAATCCTCTCGTTTCCCCAATCTGAAACACAGGTAGCAGCAAGAATCTCTGCCTGTCTGATGGACATCTCTCAGTGGATGTCCGCACACCACCTGAAAATTAACCTTGACAAGACGGAACTACTTTTCCTTCCAGGGAAAGGCTCTCCCACCCACGACCTGACTATCACCTTCGACAACTCCGTGTTAGCCCCGACCCTGACTGCTAGGAACCTCGGTGTGACACTCGACAGTCAACTCTCCCTCACTGCCAACATTACTTCAACAACACGTTCCTGTCGGTACATGCTGCACAACCTCAGGAGAATCTGTCCCAGAAGGCGGCGCAGGTTCTGGTACAGGCTCTGGTCATCTCACGCCTAGAATACTGTAACTCCCTCCTGGCAGGTCTACCTGCTAGTGCCATCCGACCTCTGCAGCTCATCCAGAATGCAGCAGCTCGACTGGTCTTTAACCTAAATTCACCCTCACTACTCCGCTCCCTTCACTGGTTACCGGTGGCTGCCCCCATCCGTTTCAAAACATTGGTACTTGCGTACCGTGCTGCAAACAAATCGGGTCCAGTCTACATCCAGGACAAGGTCAAACCTTATACCCCAGCCCGCTCACTCTGCTCTGCATCTGCCAATCGGCTTGTATCACTGAGCTAAACACTCAACAACATCACGACTGTTTGCTGTCCTGGCTCCTAAGTGGTGGAATGAGCTCCCAAATGACAGCAGAAAGTCTCTACATCTTCCGCCAGGAACTAAGAACAAATCTCTTCCGACTAACTTGAATTTTTTTTTTTAATAAAAAGTAGCATTTAAATGGCGGTTACTTATAGCACTTGATAGTTTGGCTTTCTTGAGGAAATTTTACTTTCTTGATTCGTGTTCTGAGTTTGTACTCTTATGGTTGAATACACTTATTGTAAGTCCCTTTTGGATAAAAGCATCAGCTAAATGAAATGTATCTAACTGCTAAGGCCATTGAACTAGTGGAGAAGAAAATGTTTTAGGCACCAGTTACAAACCGGCTCAGTAACGTGCTGACGGCTTCAGTGGTTTTAGCCGAGCTAGACCGGAGAGTATTTGGTTAAACAGATTCCTGATGCTTAGGCATGGCAAAATATCATGTCACAATTATCCTGGACAAAATAATTACAATTAAAATGTATTATCCCAAAACTTTATACTGTTAAATTTGAGTATGGAGTGTGGTGTTATTATGTTAGGACCCCCCCCATTGCAACGTAGGTAAAGACTTACCATGAAAATGTAATTTGTGTCTGGAACTTGGCCTCCAGTTCTGAAGAGCTCACAAAGATCATAAAACTAGAGAGGAACAATAAAGATAATTTATTCTTGATTCATTGGAAAAAAAAGACAGACTGTTCAAAAGTGTTACTATTAGCAATATAAAAAAAAAACCTGGGCTGGGCAATAATTCAATATGTTAATTTATATCATGATTAAAATCATATCAAGATATTGTGATACACAATCTGATCATCTTAAACTGAAGTCCTTAATTAAATGACAAGAAATCAGTACTTTTTCAGTAAATAAATCCGGATTTAATTCACACAAGAGTAGACAAAACCATGTGCTTATTTCATTTAGACTATTTAATAAATTACCAGAAAACTGCTATATTGTGATATACATCTTTATCAAGAAGATTTGGGCTGTATAGCCCAGCCCAATGCCCAACTCATTTTCCATGGACTGTTCTCCATGTGGATACATGTTTTTAAGCATTAAAAGTAAAAACAAATTTAATTGGGGCCAAATTAATAATAATAATAAATGCTGTGAAATTAGGTATTGCAGCTTATTTTCCCCTGCTAATACAGTCAGCTTGTGCATGCCCACTTATGACACATATAAAACAGCCACTAACTTAATACAAATCATTTTCAAAATAAGCAACAATACTAGAAATTCTCTATCCAATTTTAGAGAGACATTTGGTAACTAGTACGGTTAATTTATCATCCTTGGAGGAGATGAGTAAGAAATCAGTTGGGCCTACCTGACCATGAATATCTCCACAAACAGTAACTGGAGTAGAGACTGGCTGAACATTGGATTCTTCCAGAAGTAAATCACATACATAGTCACATAATCTCTGAAAAAGTAAAACATGATAATAGTTAGTAGTAGTCACAGTCACAATACAGCTTCATAACATGCAAGCTTACTGGACTACTGTGTTTTATCCATGATAAGAAATGATGAGTGGAGCAGCTTTTGGGAGGAAAGGAAAAATCTAATTTAGCTCTTCAATCTTAAAAACTAAAGTTTGACAATCCAGAAGACCGTCACATTTATTCTATACTAATTTAACAATGAGGCATTCACAAAGACAGCTACATATTCCCCTCTTGTCAACAGTTGTCGTATGACAACCACAGACTCATTTGGCTGAAAGTCACCAGTAAACAGGGTTGCTTAATAAAACGAAACACCGGCACAACAGAACGGCTGTGATGTTTTGATCAGGTTATATTTGTGAATCCCAACCATAGACCGTATCGAAGAAGTGGACTAGTCGTCAGTTCAGCGTTTTGGCTTCACTTTTCAGAACTGATTGCCGCCTGATCCAAACCACCCGGGGGATTTTAAAAAGCAGCAATTAGCTGCCAACATACAGCAACTGAGAACTGCAGCAAATTGGGGAGACAATAAGGTCCGGGAGCTCCTTACCCTCCGAGCAGAGGACATCAACACTCTGTTCACTCGCCATTATTAGGCTTGTTCAAGATCAACTGAGCTTCACCTTGACGGTGGACAAGATCAGGCGGCAGCAGCAGGGGGCGGTGAGAAAAAACTACTAGCAACTTATACTGTAGAATACGCAGTACGTTATTTTTTGTGTGCAGTAAAAAGGGACTACAATCTGAATTACGTTTTGCAACCCTGTTGTAAAATACCTTGTAAGTAACAGAAATAGTAACATCCCATTAGAGCCGATCTGTAGGCTACTTGTAGCTTGCTGACCACGTTTGGAAACATTTCAAAAAAATATATATACGTAGTCTGGCATTGTATTCTAGCCTTTGTTCTTTTTATGTCTGCCTTGTACAACACTTTGCTGCTCCTTTCAATAAATGCTATATAAATAAGCTTTATTATCAAACACACACAATATGTTTTCATATTAAACCTTCATTGAACAAGAGAATAGCCAACAATCTAGTGGTAAATTACAATTAGACACACAACCTGGTCTTTGTTGTCAAAACTAAGAGCCAATCAGCTCTTTGATCAGGTGTTTCATGCTTTTGGTTTTGCAGTTGGTGGAGAGCAAGTTGAGCAACTGTGGCGCCCGACTCTAAAAACTGTGGCCACCTCGATCTGTTGAGGCTATTGTTGCCAACGTGTGCATGAGGTCAGAGCAAGTCGGGATCGATTCTGGGCAGGCTCATCTCAAACCAGCCTATTATTTAGGATGCAAGTTGCTGCCCAACGCATAGGTTATTCGTAACCAGGCGTCAATCTCCGGTTTTTGAAAAATGAAGCCAATGCGAGGGTGTCTTGAACTTGCTTTCTCTCTGCTCAAGATCCAAGATGGCGGTGGCAAAAACACCAAGATCAAGGCTTCCAAATGGCAGTTCACAAACCAATGGGTCACGTCACGACGACCACGTTGACTTCCTATTTACAGTCTACGTTCATAACAATAGACGCCAATGCTGTTGTGTTAAATGCCACGCCTCTTTAACAGGCCCCACAGGAAGAGCGCCAGACTTTGAAGCAAATTGTCCATAATCGCCAAATGATGGAATTACAATTTCCAGGTCACGTGATGCCATGGGGCCCAGGAGTTTTTATCAAAGACTTGCATTGAGAAAGAGAAGTCTGTAACACAGCTGATATTTCTGAGTTAAATCAACTTCCCAGAACAAACACATGAATAATCATTTTTTTCCTATTCATTAAGTCCTAAAAGTTGGTAAATGCATAGTCAGTTTAATCCCTCTGTTCATGTGAATGCGTCCCAAGAATGAGACTGGACCGAGGGCTGAGAGGCGGGGTCAAAGGAAACACTGCTCTATGGGCCCCATAATGCAGAATATCCAGGTAATTTTATATTCGGATCTCAAACTTTTTAGATTTTTTTTGCTTCACGAAGAATGGGGCATCCTCCAATGCTGTATCCAATTTTGTTTAAACATTGTTGCTCTTTGCTCCAGCGAGGACGGTGTGCTATCTAAAAATCACACACTGGGGAGAACTTATCTGCCGTTGTTTGGTTCAGTGTGAAAAAGCAAAATCGGTGTAATGGCTGATCTTCAGGGCAGTATAAGAATCTGTAAAACTGGCCTCCGTTTACATCAATGATGCTTGGTGCTCAAACATAGCCAAAGTTGATGTACAATGTTCCCCTACTGTTGAATTTGTAAAAATGTCATATTGCCATATTATCTGCCCAGAGAAGTGTTTTATTGCTGCGGTTTACATTCCTCCAGATGCATATTCATTCACCGTTTTGTTTGTCATGATTATTCTTGAGTAGCAATCGCTCTACAACTGCATTTTATTGTACAATTGAATTGATCTTGTAATTTCTATCCAGGACTAAATGACCTCAAAGCCAGCAGACCCACACAGTGACTGTGCCAGTCTCCCAGTTGGTTACAGGCTAAAGACAAGAAAGCATGCTGACGACCAGAGCCTACAATATGTAGATTGCTAACTAGTTGACGCTAAGCGCTTTTCTTCATTATAAAGAATAATGCAGAAATATGAAGCCAGTAATCTGGTGCTGAAATTATAGGTCTGGCTCTGCGAGACTGTAGTGTGACCGATCAAATGCAAAGGACAGCATCACAGAGAACCAATCCCTCCCGATCAGGTTGGAGAGAAAGATGAACATCAGATAAAGCTCCGACACTCTTCTGTGACAGATTGTTTCAGCAGTAAACAATGACGTTACTGCACCCCTGAACAAGTGTTTTATTGGAGTAAAACATTTTGTAAGAGCGTCATACATCTGAAGTAGGTAGCAACATGCCCCTAAGTATCTCTGGTGGGTAACGATACACCGAGCTACCGATACAGACTCCTGAGGAAACTTGCTGCCGTGTTCCCATGTTCCGCACCAACCGTAACGTTTAACCGCGAGCTAACGCTGTAGCTAGCTATAATATCAACAGCTAGCTAGCTAACGTTAGCTGTTGATATTATAGCTGTAGCTAGCTAGCTACAGCGTCCTTTAGGAACTCCCTGTCCTGCTTTTCATCGGACCGGATAGCCCGCGATTGCTTTTTATCAGTGACCCTAGTCAAATATAAAAATAACAAGCCTTTCTCCTTCCGAGTAACAACTGTTAACGTTAACTAGCAGTTACGTTATTAGCCACGCTTGATTAAAAAAAACACTGTCGTTTGCTTCCACTGATGTTATCAAACCTTAGTCTACATTCATTTCAGCTACTTGAACTCACCTTTAGATCATTTTCCGGCAGGTATTTGCAGTGTCTCGCTATTTCAACGTACTTGTCGAGGTCTAAAGGCGCCATTATCACAACGCTGAACCCAGAACACTGCTAAAGGAGTTAGCCAGCTCGCAAGTTCCTTTTCTTCTTCCTCTTCACCGTTCCTTCATTTTCATCTTTCATCACTGGTGTCATCAAGTTCGTTAATCACATCCTGTAAAAACCTTCAAAATAAAAGTATTCAACAACGAAACAGTCCTCTATTAATAAAGAACACCAAAGTTGAGTCAAGTATGCTGTACAAAAGCAATATTTCATGTATTTCATCCCAAATCTTGATTATGGAAACTTTAAAGAAAATACCAGTATCTGTTTTTAAACCTTTATTTCGAAGGAATCATTATAATGGCATTATCTCCAGTCAACTTGACGCTCTATTCTACTGCGTTTGGTGTGCAGGGCAAATGCAACAGCGCCCCCTGCTGATACAATGACAACTGATCTTCCAAGAGATCTGTGCATTTGTTTGTTTGTAGGTTTAATGTGTTGTTTTGGTCATTTTCTTCTATAGGCTAGTTACGTCATTTTGTGTGGTGTTTTAACAATGAACACCTGATCCTGCATTTTATTGCACATAAATGTAGCAACTCTAGTACCCTCGTCATAACAGCAGAGGGCAAACCAGGGACTGAGAGCACACGCAGGACAATGTTAACTCGAAGAGGTAGTGAAGAAGAATATCTATATTTGGCTGCGGTCCAAAAGTAAAAAAAAAAAACACAACCTCGATTGAAACGTCACATGGCCGAAGATGGAATACAAAAGCGGCGAGAAGAAGCTTCATGAAGCATTGAAGGTTCCCAGCAGGGTTCAGTTCTTGAGGCTTTATCTGCACACAAACCACCTGTTGGCCAAAGTGTAAAACAGGCAGATGTATTACAGACGATCTCATGTAGGTTGTGATGTAGGCTGCTTTACTTGGCTTGTGAGGAATGCATCAAACGTGTGGGAAGTTCCAGTGGTTTAACCAGGCGGAGGGCAGTGACTGTGCTTGTGTATCTAGGAAAAATATGGAGAGAGGAGACCTTAGTTGTTGTTATTCAGAAACAATACATTCTTAGCGTGCTGCGGTTTTCGTCATCAATTGGTCCAAAACGATGAAAGTCTCGATACGAGCCTCACAGAAAACATCCTGGTTTACAGATAAACATTACAGGGTTAAGGAGGCGTGTACTAAGAATTGCTTCACTGTGTTATTTGTTGCCTACAGTATCGCTCTATAATATATTATGGGATGCCTACAGCCTGGAATCAACAGCACCCAGACAGGGTGTGAGCTATTCGTTCAGGCTTTAGGAGCAGTGTCCCAGTCAGGATGCTAGTACATTAAGCAAGTCACTAAAGGATACTAGGAGATATTGAGTTTGGGGTTCCTCCCTCAAGAATAATTGAAGGTTTTTGACTTAAAACTACACAATTATACATCATTTTTGATATATTTCTGGAATTCAATATACGGCCTTTGTTTGAACATTTAATTCTTCCTGAAAAGTTAGCCCTGTAAAATCATAATCAGAAGTGACCATATTTGGAATGCGGAGGAGTGACGTAGTGACGCTGGATACAGCTCTGGTCAAACCTGTCAATCACAGTCGCATATAAAGCACCATAAAGCATACTCTGCAGTCTGTTTGACTCTAAATGGACCAGAATTTACCAAGTGAACATCATGCTGTATTGAAGAAGACTTGAAAATAGAGATCGAGACCATAAACTCATGTTTACAATGTTTACTGAGGGAATATATCAAGAGAGAAGTAGTGTCATTTTCTTATAGACTTCTATACAATTGGACTTCATTTTGCAAACAGAGGAGTTGCCCCCTTCTGGTCAGTAGAGAGAATGCAAGTTTTAAGACACTTCCGCATACACGTCACTCGTCAGAACCGGAGGTTGCCGCCTGGCTTTGAATGTTGCTGTTGCAAGGAATTGAGGGACCGCATTTTCTCCTTTCCTTTCACAAGGGATGGTCCAGTGTATCCTATGCTAAGGGAGATAAGAAAGGAAACATTGAAGCACTGTTCCCATTTAGAGAATTCAACCAGCTCTTATCATGGCGGCCACTTCGATACTTCTGGGTCATTTCACTCAGTTAGGAACCTTTCTAAGTGAAAATGACTCTTCAATGCAAACTATGCAATATGGTCCAGTATGCCTGTAGCACCTCACGCCTCAACCACCTCAAACTTGGCTTTGGTTGGTTAGGGTTCTCTATTTTCTTTGCTCATCTGCATTGTTAGAAAATGTTGGACGTGCACAGACAGGATAGTGTGATGTCACTTTGGTCGTCGCTCTTGCAGATGCAGAAAGTATAAATCACTCTTAGAGGTTGAAGCTTTGTATCCAGTACAACCTCAGTCAGACTCTCACCACTGTCTTTACCTTGAATGATGCCATCATCTACCTATCCTCGAGACCATGCCACCCCAAGTCATTAGGAGGCTTGGCTCTCCATCCAACCTTAGTATCCAGCTGAATGCGCCTCCTACTCTTAGCTTCACTCATCTCATCCGAGACTGCAGGTAAGAAATAGTTATATATTGGGACTCCACTATCAAAAACCTGTCATTGTGTGCAGGTGCCATGTGTCCCTGAGGATTGTACGTGGTTGTTAAACTTATATGCTTTCACTTGCATTTAATTAGTGTTGCACTGTGTGTGTTAACATTTTCCTTTTCGTTTCAGGTATCCTAATTTGTTGCACCTTGTCCTAATTATTGTAGCTTAGAGCAATGAGTAAGTGCTGTTTGTTTCATGCTGTTTGTTTCATCCAGTTTGTTTTCTCAGAAGTAAGTTGATAACAGAACAAGTTGGGGCGTGATTTAAGTAATTGAGTTTTTTTTAGTTTTTTTTTAGCTAGAGAACACAGGGAGAGTGATCTCCCATATACAGTTCTTCGGCTTCAGGGTGAATATGAAAAAAGAAACCTTGAGTCAAGGCAGCAGGCGGTTTTCGTGGGAATTTGCCTGAATTCTCTTAAAACATCCCTCAACCCTGAGAGTGTGAAGAAAATTCTAGGCTGATAACACAGACGTATCATTCTGTCCGAACCCCTCATTTTTGCCTAAAGTGGTAAACCCTCAGACGGTAAATCAAGTGGTTGAGATCAGTGCATTTCAACTCGATCTGGCTCTCCCGCTGGAGAAGTAGGCCTGCACTGAGATCATTAAGGGCTTATATTGCAATCACTTAGTCTATGAGGTGCTCACACTCAGTTATTTATTTATTTCAGTCATAACTTGGGGCTCCCTGTGTCCAAACAGTTCAATTTATTTTGTACAGGCCAAAATCACAAATTACAAATTTGCATCAGAGGGCTTTACAATCTGTACACATACAACATCCTCTGTCCCGGGACCTCACATCGGCACAGGAAAAACTCCCCCCCCCCCAAAAAAACTTTAATGGGGAGAAAAAGGGAAGAAACCTTAGGGAGAGCAACAGAGGAGGATCCTCTATCAGAATGAATCAGGTAATATAGTACTATACGCTCTCTAGTGGGGTAATATTGTACTATAAGCTCTGTAGTGGGGTAATATGGTACTATGAGCTCTCTAGTGGGGTAATATGGTACTATACGCTCTCTAGTGGGGTAATATGGTACTATACGCTCTCTAGTGGGGTAATATGGTACTATACGCTCTCTAGTGGGGCAATTCATGCTTTTTAGGTGAGAAGAAGGATTTTAAATTTGATTCTTGATTTTACAGGTAGCCAGTGCAGAGAAGCTAATACAGGAGTAATATGATCTCTTTTCTTAGTTTCTGTTAGTACACGAGCTGCAACATTCTGTATCAACTGGAGAGATTTAAGAGACTTATTAGAGCAGCCTGATAGTAAGGATCTAATCAGTAATCTAGTTTAGAAGTAACAAATGAGTGAACTCTTTTTTCTGCATCGCTTTGAGACAGGATGTGATGGTTTTTTAAATATTACGTAGGTGAAAAAAGGCAGTCCGTAAGATTTGTTTAACGTGAGAGTTAAAGGACAAGTCCTGATCAAAGATAACTCTGGGATTCTTTACGGTGGTGCTGGATGCCAGGGCAATGCCATCAAGAGAAACTATATCATTAGATAATTGATTTAGGAGGTGTTCTGGGCCTAGTGAAATAACTTCGGTTTTGTCTGAGTTTAACATTAGGAAGTTGCAGGTCATCCATGTTTTTATATCTTTAAGGCTACTTGATGTCTGGCTAACTGGTTGGTTTCGTCTGACTTGATCGATAAATATAATTGAGTATCATCAGCATAACAATGAAAGTCTATGGAGAGTTTTCTGATAAGGAAGCATATATAAGGTGAATAAGATTGGTCCAAGCACAGAACCTTGTGGAACTCCGTGACTGACGTTGTTGGTCATCGAGGTTTCATCGTTTACATATACAAACTGAGATTGATCTGATAAATAGGATTTAAACCAGCTTAGTGCAGTACCTTTAATGCAGGGATGTCCAAACTTTTTGTAAAGAGGGCCAAATTTGATAAAGTGAAGATGCCCGGGGGCCAATAGTTCCTTCTGACAATTTTTTAACCACAAAAGTTACATGAAAATACACACTGTTATAAAACAATTTTCATTGTCACGATTACCTTTATTTTTCAAATAGCAATGTAACCAAATATAAGCCACTCAGGCAGACCTGAACAACTCTAAAAACACAATTCTGCCTTTCATTCATATCTGGAGAGTCAGATAACATTGAACAAACTGTATAGAATACCTTAAATTTCCATGAGTTTGATAAATATCTTTGCCTCATGAACATTTTAAACACGAGTTATAAGTAATGCAAAGTGGTCTGTTATCATTAAAGTTTAAAACAAATGAATTTTGCCCTTGTCTTTTACAAGATCTTTCAGAAAGCAATAGTTTGTGTCACATCTACAGGTACATAACATCAACAGTTATAACCAAATATTATTCAAGAGTTTAATAAAATAAGTGCCATAAGTCCAAGTGCATTAGTGTGCTTTAGGCTTTTCACTGTTAATAGTGACAGATGTTACCGTTCAAAACACTCAATTTCAGATTGATCAAGGAACAGATAACTTGCTGACACTAATGAGAAGGGTGATACTGAGATCTAGATTTCAGTAAAGAGACCAGGTCTGGCTTGAGGGCAGTGGTTGAGATGCGTAAAATGTCACGTAAGTGGGAGTCACTCATCCTTGACCTCAATCGGTTCTTGTTTAAGTTCATGACTGAGAATGTTTGCTCACACAAATATGTGGAGCCGAATAAGCTCAGCATTTTCTTAGCGAATGACCACATATCTGGAAACCTGTCTATGACCAGCTGCCGGTAAAAGTCCACAAGAGAACACTGCTGGTGTTTTCCTTCTCACACTGCAGCTCAATGAGCTCCAGCTGCAGCTGTGGAGGAGCATCATCAGGGTCCACGGAGAAGGGAGAAGAGAAAAGCAACATGTCCTTTTCAATAACTGCAAAGTCCCGAAAGCGTTTGTTAAATTCCACAGAAAGAGATGCGATAGCTGTTGCATAACTCTTCATGTTGTAGCATGTTTAGTCTCG
>JACSYO010001746.1:2202500-2260000 GCA_016806645.1 Ophiodon elongatus | reverse complement strand
GTGTGTGTGTGTGTGTGTCATGGTGTTTGAACATCTGACAGATTTTGTCACTGCGATATTGTCACAACCGTGCAACACGCAGTCACTAAACTTTACAGGTGTGTAGTTTAGATCAAAGTTCATTTTGCTAACTTAATCTTAAAGTTACTGTGAAGATGAGACTGGTTATAAAACAGTTTCATAGTTATTCTTAATGCTTGTCAGCGGTGCCACCGGGTCAGATTCTGGTGTAACTAGATGGTAAATGGACCTGTACAGAGCTTTTCTAGTCTTCCAACCACTCAAAGCTCTTTAACACTACATGACATCATTCACCCATTCACACACTGATGGGAGGAGCTAAGGTGTCACCTGCCCATCAGGAGTAGCTAACATTCACACACCGTAGGCACAGCTACGGGAGACATCTGGGGTTAAGTGTCTTGCCCAAGGACACATCGACTAGAGGAGCTGGGGATCGAACCGCCGATCCTCTGATTGAAGGACGACCCTGCTCTACCACTTAGCCACGGTTGCCCGACATCATACAGGTTCACTAGAAACTCCTTCAGCTCAGACTCCAGCAGGGCCTCCAGCAGAGACCAGTCCACCTTGGACCGACCCAGATCACACCCAGCAGCAGAGTCTCCTCCTCCTCCAGGAGCAGAGTCTCCTCCTCCTCCAGGAGCAGAGCTTCTCCTCCTCCAGGGCAGAGCTTCTCCTCCTCCAGGAGCAGAGTCTCCTCCTCCTCCAGGAGCAGAGCTTCTCCTCCTCCTCCAGGAGCAGAGTCTCCTCCTCCTCCAGGAGCAGAGCTTCTCCTCCTCCAGGAGCAGAGCTTCTCCTCGCCGCTCCTTCGGTCCCAGATTTTCTGTTTGTCTCTATTTAATCATTGCGAACTGAATCATTTTAGTTTTTGGACTGTTGATCGGACAAACAGAGACATTTGAAGATGTCACCTTAGGCTCTGAGAAACTATGGACGTTATTCAGAATTTTTGAACAAACAACTAATCGAGTGATTGAAAAAATGATCAACACATTAATTGGTATTGAAAATAATCATTAGTTTCCCCCCACTCCTATGTGAAGGAAGAGTATGTGGTGTGCAGAGCATAATGAAGGTGTGCCGAAAGTTCTAATTTGTTGACCTTTGACCCAAGCTGTGCTGACCTCTGTGGATGCGTAGCCAATAACTGTTGACCACTGCTTAAATAGAAAGATGAACAAAAAACGAATGTCTCTGATAGAAGTGCGCTTTTTGAGTCCTTGAAATTTAGCAATCTACTGTTGGCAACATTAGAATTAGATTTAAGGTGGTGTCATTTTATTACAGTGCCACTGGGAGTTTTGGTGTTGTTTAACACTGATGTGAGCAGCACAGAACTATATGATGTGCCAATATTGTGTATAATACCTGTTTCCACTGTTAGATCCTAAATGTGGGACTTTCACTTCAAGTTTTTTTACATTGTGGAACTTGTACTTAAGTGAAGGATGTAATAGTTCTTCCACTACTGTCAACAGAAGCTTTCACAAGTGTATGTTATGTAGAGAACTCTAGGGATGCACCAATACTGACAACGGATATGGAGCCGATACTGACTCAAATAGCTGGATTGGGTATCTGTGACGGTGGGGCCGATCTATACAATTCAATTCTATGGTTATCTACTGTATACATTATATACTGGAATTATAATTCCTGTTTAAGTTTTGACCAATCTGTTGAAAACAGATTGGTCAAAACTTAAACAAAAATGTTTCGACTTGGATTATAATTTCTGTTGATTTTGAAAAAGATTTACGAAATTGCTGGTATACGATTTATTACTAAAATAATAAATAACAATTCAGTAAATTTATATCTATTTATTTTTTGTTATATTTTGTTTTGATAGTTAAGAAAGAAATATTCAAGTCAAGCCTTAAAAGAAGGACCCCAGTCACTTCCACACTGTAAGGCATGCAGCCTATTAATTAAACAGCAGTATTTAAGCTCAGGTATTAGGACTGAAAAGGTTGGATCGGTGCATCACAGAAGAGGTTTAGTGAGAGATGTTTACAGTGGAGGATCAGTCTGTCATCTCCATTCATGCTAATCCTCTTTATCCTGCAAATATTTCCTCCACTTGGCATAATCGGTTCATTTGTGTGCAAAACAAAGAATGCCTGCTGATATCTAGGACTTTTGTTTGCGGTTAAATATTTACCCTTGAGAGATTTCTTCATCTTTTTTTTTATCTGCCTGTCTGTGGGAGTAGATCCTATCACATTTGCAGTGTGATGAACAGAGAGCCATATCAGAGTCTGCTCAGTTTTTTGTAATTGCAAGTTGTAAAGTTAGTCGTCCCAGTAATGTCAGATCAGCATCCTTGAAAACCTTTCATAACACACTCCCTGTGTAATACGGCAGACGACCTGACTTGACTGAACAGGGAATTTCCAGACATCTGCTTACTGTGTGATGCAGTTTTGCGGAGGTTTTCAGAATAGACTTGTGTGTGTCTGTGTGTGGTGCACATTTTTTCTGTCATGTGCGTGTTCATACCTGCATGCACACATTGTATTTCCATGTTCGTAACAGATGTAACCAATGCCACCTATTAGATAAAACAACAATGCTCCCCTGTGAAGATGGGCTCACCACTTCATTTGGGTTGAAGCTTGGGCACGTCCATTTGGGGTGAGTTGCAGCCACACAGGGTCCTGTGGGGACATGTTAGCTCCATCTCCAGGATTCCCCCAGCACACACAAAGCTTTGTTTCAATATCATGTGACTTTGTGTTTATACTTTATGAAAACTTGCTTCTTGCCCACACACGCGCCATAGTTCTGTCACTCACTAAGCTGCCTGTCAGCTCGGCTTGGCCTGTGGCCTCAAATTTGTGAAAGTGGTTAAAACCTCTTCAACCCTGATTCCAGTATGTTGTGCAGCCATTGTTAATAACTGCTATGAGTTTAGTCGAGCAATCGCTTCTGTCATCTTTTATGCAAAAACGCCCCCAAAGTCTCGTCTCATTGGGAATATTTGCTGCTTTTCTTTCCATAAACAATAGTTGAAGGTGCGAGATCAGAGATTGGGAACATTTCGATGTCCACTCGGCGGCTCTCAACATGCTGACAGTGAGCCGGCAGCTCATAGCTAACCGTGCTAATTGTACTAACAGTGTAAACTACGGTGAAAAGGCTGACAGAGCTAACAGTGTTTACCTGAGGAGGAGGGGAAGGGGGATGGGGGGGGGCGGCGCTACTCTTCTGTGATGACGCTGTGGGCTAGATAGTTTTGTTTTTAGGTTAGGGTAACTGAAATGACCCTGATGACATCAGTGTTACTTTTTCATACCTGGGGCAGTTTGGTGGCGTGTTGGTCTGGCAGGTGTGGCTGGTTGGCCATGGGTGGTGACCCTCTCAAAGTCCTCTGCATTGAATCCAATCCCCACGCTTCCTTTTCAGATGTGGGTGAATGTATTCTGTCACATGCCATTAATGCTCCAATAATGAAAAAATAAATACAAAATCAAGACAAAAAAATTACGCAAAATTCATGGGAGCTACCGGCATGCAGCATGTACAAGTGTCAACATTGCATGCTGCAAACATTTTCAGCCATTGCATGCACTCTTGTACTCATTAACACTGAATAGGCATGAATAGTTGTAGAGAATGTGTATCATTACATTTCATTTAGCAGACGCTTTTATCCAAAGCGACTTACAATAAGTGATTCAACCATGAGAGTTCAAACCCAGAACAACAAGAATCAAGAAAGTACAATTCCTTAAGAAAGTCAAACTACCAAGTGCTATAAGTAAGTGCCATTTCAGTACTACTAAAGTACTACGATATATATATATATATATGTACACGTACTACTTTTTGAAAATGTTTTATCCCAGGTATAGTCGGAAGAGATGTGTTTTTAGTTTGCGGCGGAAGATGTAGAGACTGTACTGATGTCATTGTGGAGGTCATTTCACCATTTAAGAGACAGGACAGCAAACAGTCGTGATGCTGTTGAGTGTTTAGCTCAGTAACAGAGCTACAAGCCGATTGGCAGATGCAGAGCGGAGTGAGCGGGTTGGGGTGTACTTTCGGTTGGCCTCAAGGAGGATGAGATCCGCCCTGAGATGCTGAAGGCGCTGGACATTGTTGGCTGACACGCCTTTTCAATGTCGCATGGGGGTCGGGAACAGTGCCCATGGACTGGCAGACCGGGGTGGTGGTTCCCATTTTCAAAAAGGGGAACCGGAGAGTGTGCTCGAATTATCGGGGTATCACACTACTCAGCCTCCCGGGTGTATGCCAGGGTTCTGGAAAGGAGGCTCCGACCGATTGTGGAACCTCGGATTCAAGAGGAGCAGTGCGGATTCCGTCCCGGTCGTGGAACAGTGGACCAGCTCTTTACCCTTACAAGACTGCTGGAGGGGTCCTGGGAGTTTGCCCAACCAGTCTACATGTGTTTTGTGAACTTGGAGAAGGCTTTCGACCGGGTCCCTTGGTTTTTTTTGTGGGAGGTGCTGCGGGAATATGGGGTTGCCGGACCAGTTACAACGGGCCACCCCGGGGAAGAGCCCAGAACACGCTGGAGGGATTATATCTCCCAGCTGGCCTGGGAACGCCTCGGGATCCTCCAGAATGAGCTGGAAAATGTTACGGGTGAAAGGGAAGCCTGGGTCAGCCTGCTGGGCCTGCTGCCACCGCGACCCGACCCCGGATAAGCGGATGAGAATGGATGGGTGGATGGATATATATATATATATATATATATATATATTTTTTTTTTTATGTATATATTTATATTTTATATATATATATATATATATATATTTTATATATATATATATATATATATATATATATATATATATATATATATATATATATATATATATATTTTTATTTTTATTTTTTTATATATATATATATATATAAACTGCTGTGTGGATTGAACTTGTCATTTTAAATGTGGCCCATTAATTACCCGTCTTAAAGCAGTAAACCACTTGTTTCTACTTTTGACAGCATAATGAACGGCTCGATTTGGCCCAGATGGCACACCTCAGTTCATTCCAGAGTTCCTTTTACATTAGAGCACTAGAAGCTTTGCTTAATTAAGCCTGACATTCCTCCTTTTGATTCTTATTTACTTTACAATCATAATCGTAATAAGTCTAACTCATTGATGTGGCCACACTGCATCTCCAGTATTTGTTCATATCTTATATCTATATTTCATGTTTTTCACCGTAATCTTTATTCTTGCACTATTTCTTTACTCTTTAATCACCTTTTGCTGCACTATAAGTTACTGGCTATGTTAGCCTACAATCTGCTTTTGTACTGTTCATATATTTATTTTCAATTTGTATTTTATATATTCCATAGTAATTATTTTTCTGGCACTGTTTTGACTATTTAAGTATTTTTCAATCGCATTACATTTGCAATACCTGCACTGTTTATCATCTTACATTTATGTCCATCAGCACATACTGCTCTCGTTAGGCAGTGTTAATGAGAGAGAGAGAGAGAGAGAGAGAGAGAGAGAGAGAGAGAGAGAGAGACGTTTGTTTTCATTTACTATATGAGAGCGAGCAAATACGATTCTCGACAGTGAATTGATATTTGATTGTCTGGATAGTAGACTGGGCATCGCAAAGGGCAGTGTAAATGTTTTTTGTTGTTGTATTATTTTTCTTGCTGAGACATTTGGATTACTACATCGCTATGATTAATGGCATCTTACTTTATTATTTACATGAAGGGGTTCATTATTTGGTTCCTATTAATCAGAAACCAAGCCCATAGTAAGACGGTTTGACATTTGAGAGAGAGAGAGAGCGAGAGAGAGAGAGAGAGAGAGAGAGAGAGACAACGAATCGTAGTTCTGGTGGCTAGACTATCACTTCACTGCTGTAGTTGTTCTTTTTATTTTACTCCTGTCTTTATTCCTGTGCGTATCTGTGTTTTGTATGTGTAACTACTGGAAGCTTAAATGTCCCACGGGATAAATATAGCATCCATGAATGAATGATATTGGTCCTAAAAATGGGTCAGGACCACAAATTGTCTAGTTGTCCATTAGTGCCTTTCTTGAGACTTTGCAGGCCGTTACCTTCTCCAGAGATCAAAGCTGTCTGTGTAAATGTAAAATTGAAGTCACCATTGCTACATATTGTATTATCATATATCCTAAATCCCTTCTGACAAGCACGTTATTAGAGTAGTAATGTTTTCTTGTTGACCTTCACACCCAATCATTTCCACAGTAGTGTGTATACTGGTCCAGCTTGTTGTCTTTTTAAAATAGCCTACTCAGGGACTCTGAATCTGCACTGTACCAACAATCATAGGGTAATGGGACAGCTGACCTTGTTGACTTCAATTGTCAAATCAGCAAAATATGACCAAACTGTATCAGCAAGTAAGTGACTTCCCTGTGTGAGGAGGAAGGATTGTGGCGGCCACCCACTGTATGACTCTTAAAGCAGACTGTAACCTGGAGAAGGCTCAGTCTTTGGTAAAGCTGACAGCATGCAGCTTTAAAAAATGGATATTGCATAAAAATAAAAATGGATATTGCAATATTCAGTTGGAAAATGAATAATATGTATTATTATTTATAATTAAATAAATAAAGACCCTGTTTCTGTTTGATGACCTTCATGACTTTTGTTTTAAGGTATGGCCTCACCGCAACAGTCACGTGGACCTGAAGAAGAGGGGGAAACACGAACAGGACACGCTAAACAAAGAGTTCCATCTGAAGTCTGCACTGGCTTCCAAAAATGACACCGAGTTTTGGAAGCGTCCTCGCTGTGGAGTCCCAGACTATCCCACCTTAACGCAGGTTGGCCTGTCGTACTATAACCTGACAGAGAAGAAGGGAGGTCTGAGTAGACAGCAGCGCAGGAAGCGATTCGCGCTGTTTGGAGGGCGCTGGGAGAAGACAGACCTCACTTACAAGTAAGAAACACAAATATTCAGTTTTTAAGTAAATTAGTTTGTTCAGTTGTTTCCCACTGCACACTCTTTTTTTTTGCCCTCCCGGGATCTTTTCTGTTACTTTAATGTAATCTATTTTATTTTTTTCATGCTAATCTGTGATTGACCGTTACAACCAGAATACAATACTGATATCACTCAAGTACACTGTATGTGTTAGGAAAAACGGACTCTTTCCTTCCGAGGCCCCATGAGGAATCCGACAATAAAATAAAGCCGAAAAGTGGTTCGAAGTTTAAGTAAAACACAATGATAACTATTTTCTCAAGAGAGTCTTCCGCGGGCGCTCGGACGCACCGGCTGCACCGTCCGCGGCTGCACCGTCCGCGGCTGCACCAGAAGCCCCGTCACGTCGACACGTGCCGTCTTTTATCCTCCTTCGAAGTCCTCCCACTCTCAGGACGTCATCAAGCCACGAGGTTTCCGCTTCCGGGTGCAAAGGTCAGCATGCTGCGACCTCGCTCTGCTGCGCTTCCTGGTCGAGTGCAAAGAAACTCCCACTATTGCGCAATACACGTAACAATACTTTTTCATAACTAACTGCTTTGGCATAATTTGTACACACGGTAATTATAAAATTGTTTAGGCACACGGTGATTATAAAATAGTTATAAAATAATGGCATAAAACAGTTCACTTTAGGAGCTTTTTCTATTTAACCTTCACATATGTACTTAGGCAGTAAAGCAATAGTAGCATATTAGAAAATAAATAATAACATGCAAAATGTGAACACATCAACATTTTATTTAGGTCTTCCATCCATCCATCCATTTTCATCCTCCTGTCCGGGGTCGGGTCGCGATGGCAGCAGGCCCAGCAGGCTGACCCAGGCTTCCCTCTCACTGGCTTCTAGTGACACACAGCATTCCTTCCCATCCACAGCCTGTTGTGATTATGTTTAAGAAATCTTGTATAGGCCATTGTTTTACTGCAAATCTTTTCATTGAACATAAAGTATAGATAAGTAGCCAAATAGTGTAGTAATAATGATAATTGTTCAAGACACATCCATGATAAATGAAGCTAACTTAAAACAATCAAGTAGCAAAAAAGGCAAGGGTCTGAGCATGCGCATTAGCCACCATTCCGTTCATGTGCGAGCTCAGGACAGGGTGGATTGGCGCCCACTCAGAAGCTGAGTCAAGAAAGAGAGACCGCTTGAATTTTGATTTTTGTGAAGTCTCATTTTGTCTATTGAAGAATATTGAGGTAAGTTATAAAGCAAGCAACAAGTTTGTGTAAAATGTTTAGTGTTTCTGACTGCTGCCAATGTTAGCTAGCGTGAGCGTTTGCTAATCGTTAACAGTCACTGCACATTAGTCTACTGGCAAAACTTGTTCAGGCCTGTTTTAGCTAACTTTTCCCACCGGGGTCACCTGAAATCCCATTTTAATAGTCCCATAATGAGAGTGGAAAGTCACAGAATTTAAATGTTCTGTTTTCCCCGAGATGACAACAAAAGCATTTTTGTCGCAGGTTAGATATTTACAACACGAAATTCCGAGTTACAAGTGAATGCAGCATGAACGGTACTTTCTGCAGGCAACATTAAACACCGTGTTGCTGAAGGTTTTTCTGTCTATGGTTGAAACGTAGGGTTTGCAGTCACGTTGGGTAGACAATGAATGTCATAATGTCATCTTCAGGTTTTGTCAACAACAAATCTTCACCACGACTATTTTCCCACTTGGGAGGCATGTTAACACTAACGTTCCACCTTCCACATTGACAAGGAAGGTGAGCTGTTCCTCCTAACCTAACTCTGATCACAGTCCTCAAAGGAGGTGACGTTATAGAAACCTTCTGCGGCGTCATTGTAGTTAAATGTGATACATTTATACCTTCAGTAGCTTTTAACATTGAAAGAGTAGATTTCTCTTCCATTTTCCCAGCTTTCGTCTGGAGAGTTGATGTCATTGTTGTCAATTCTCTTGTTTCCCCAACATCTTGGAGGTCTATACTCTTATTCCCACCTAGTATCACTAGAGACACTATGCGAACTCTAAATCCTAACTCGGACCGCTCACTCCCAATATGTGGATCGTAAAAAGAACACCTGTAATCACCTTGATCTTCCTGTTGAGGCCTATGTACATAGAGACTACAATCTCCCTCGACCTTCAGTCTCCTTTTTGTCATTAAGTAATGTATACTTCCCTAATGGTAATGTCTCAGAACCAGAATCCTACCATGGCTATCTTTCCACTCAACTCTGAGTTTCCCTTCACCACTATTTTCTCCTGTACATTGACATGGAAGCTGAACTAACTTCCCCAAGGTTACTTCAACCCTGGTTCTAGTAACGGTTTGGTTTAACCCTTCTCCTAACTGTTCTCGGGCTCCTTTGTCTAACTGGATCCCTGAGTTGTCCTGCAGCGGAGTCACCGCCCTTTGATATCTCTGGTGCTTTGCAGGCAACTGAAATAGGTCCTGCTGTGTCTGGGACATGTTGAAAGACAATGTCCCTAAATCTTCTTTCTTGTCCATCAACTGCAGAGTCATTTCTGGCATCATCAGGAATGTGCACAGAAACATCAACATTGTCCATAACCTGGACAATCTCTCCTTCTGCGTTCTGACTCTGAGGATTTTCATGCATCTCCCTGTCTGGTGTATGTTCTTCCACATTGTCTTCGGGCTCTCTTGAGCCTTCAACATCGCGGATCTGTGAATGTGGCGCCTCTTCACTTGGCGCTTTGACACAATGTGATAAATGATACCACGTTGGAGACCCTTTAACCTGGGGTTGTACTGCGAACTACTTCAAATGGTCCTTCCCGGCGTTCGTTATACCACTTCCTTCTAAACACCTTCACGAACACCTTGTCTCCAGGTTGCACTGTGTTCCTTTTTTGCTCATCGAGCTTCTCCTGTACCTCCTCTTTTGTTGGCCTGTCAGAAACATATGCGGATATTCTTTTATGTAGATTAACCAATATATGTAACATACGTTTGCATTTCATCTTCTAAAAGGGTCAGGCTTGGACCCTTTCCACTTGACCGCAGACAAGGCGTTGGCATCAGTCTTCCTGTAACCAACTCATGAGGTGTCATATGTAAATCGCGGAGCTCACTAGAGCGACATACCATTAGCGCCAATGGAAGCGCTGCTATCCAATTTAGACCCGTGTGCTGACATATTTTGGCCATACGATTTTTCAGAACACCATTCATTCTTTCGCACATCCCTTGACTTTGCGGATGATAGACTGCACCAAGATGCTGTTTAATTCCTAGTTTTTGCAAAATCAATTTCACCGTCTTATCCACAAACTCTTTCCCATTGTCTGAGGATATTCGATCTGGAAGTCCCCACCTGCTTATGACCTCTCTACATAAGAACTTGGCAACCGATTGAGCATCTTTTCGTTTTGTTGGACAAGCCTCGGGCCAACGTGAAAATCTGTCCACAACGACCAGCATATATCTTTTACCTTCAATCGGTTTAATCATGTCAACATAGTCCACAACTAGTTCACGCATAGGACCCCTTGGAGTTGGAATGTGACCAGGAGGAACCGTCACTCCCCTCCGAACATTGTTTTTCAGACAGATAGTGCACCTGCCCATGACATAATCAATCTGTTCAAGCAAACGTGGTGCCCAAAAACCATACTCCTTTGTAATTTTTCTCTTAACTTCCCCCCTTGCAACGTGAGCTAAACCATGCGCCTCCTTAATCATTAGACCCAACAAGTCTGGAGGTGATAGTATCAGCACCTCATGATTTCTCCAAAGTCCAGTAGAATCTCGGGTGGCACCTCGGTCTAGCCACAACTGTTTGTCCATTTCAGGAGCCGCTTCCTGTATTAAAATCACATCTTTGAGCGTAATTTTGTCTTCCAAGTTCACTTCATGCGTTACGAGAAGAACTTTGCCCAATTTATCTGCTCCTGTGACTGCTTTTGCAGCTTCATCCGCCGCTCTATTCCCTTGTGAAACCTTTGACGCATCCATCTTATGTGCCGCACATTTAGCTATTGCTATTTCTTTAGGCTTCATCATAGCATGCAACAATTTCATGATCTGGGCGTGATGCTGTATCGGAGAACCATCCGTTTTCTTAAACCCTCGGTTACCGGCCAGCTGCCTTGTCTTCAGTCTCAATTCTCATTCACCGTAAATGAAATAAAAGAGAAGAAACAGGCAATGATTTAGTCTCTTATGAACCCATTAGGTCCCTTTAACAACATCATAAACTTAATTCCCAAATTACACCCCTAACTAAACATTGTAGAATTTAATGAAAACCAAATGAGACAAAAAGTTCAAACGGCAAGTGAATTTTGTGTCACAAGAAAGTGTTGACCTCAGTGAGCACTTTCACACAAACACATTCCGACCTGCACACGAAGGAATTTTGAGACGAGTGAGGGGGAGGGAGGGGGAGTTCAAGGGCTATCCTTCTTAAAAGAAGTTCATTGTGTATTTAATAACTCATTTGTTATACTACGTCCCTTTTTAAGAAGAGCTCATGTTTATTTAATAACTCATTTATTTCATCACGTCCTCTCAAAAGAAGCTCATGTTTATTTACCAACTTATTTATTTCATTACGTCCTCTCAAAAGAAGCTCATGCTTATATACCAACTCATTTATTTCATTACGTCTTCTCAAAAGAAGCTCATGTTTAACAAAATATCTGTCTTTACAAGTTATTAAACGTCCCGGTCTCAAATCACAACCTATGTACGTTTATTCAATCATAATATGTTTTATCTTTTAACTTTAAACATACATATTCTCCTCCTCTGCAGTTTTCACACACACACGCACGATACCACACGCACACACATTTTTCACCAGGCTCTCCTCATCTCAAAGAAAACACACACACACACACCTATTTTGTTCCCAAAAAAACAAAAACACCCCATTCATACCATACATTCATATAGCATGCTTTTTGCCGCTCTTTCCTTTCTTTTTCTTATAAAATTTATGCTACCTTCTGAGATGTAAATATTCGATGAGAGGCTGCATCAGACACTGTTCGTCAACAAATGTCAGAGTGGGAACAGTCAATCGAATTTTGATTCTACACTCTCCAGTTATTAAACTGACCATAAGGTGTTGTTCCAGGTTTTTTCGGCCCATACTATCAGCTCCTTCACTGAGGGCTTATCTAATCAGATTCTGCGGCTCAGTCAAATGATCGTTTCCTTTAATCTTATCTCTCTCTTATCACTTTTTTACATTTATTTATTCAAATTACCTGGATCCAGGTTTCCCAATTTTGTCTTTCTATCTTAATTCCTGACTATGTCAAAGCCATTGTTACGCAGTGACTAATATGCATGTGTCTTACCGTTAAGAAGTTGAGGGCCCAATCTTCATTAATCTTGCACGATACTATTTAGCACACCTTATCGTTACAATGAAGCTATTCTAAACTATTCCTTGTATCTCTTATACTTCTTTCCTTCACTTTTTTTATCTTCTCTATACTCATTCCCCCTTTTTGCGTAGTACCCTACGCAAATAAAATCAAATTTAGCACGGAGCCTCACTTCAAACATCAAACCAACAGGACATGTCCATAAAAAGAAGGTTCTTATTTACGGTGTGACCAAGCAATTACACATAACAGCCCCAATGAACGGACCAGCGTCCAATCGAGTGAGAAATGCTCACCGTATGTGAAGTTGCTGGAGGATCCGCAGGCCACATCACGTCCGGAGTTCGTGACGCCAAGTTTGTCGTATATTTCAAGCGACAGTGATGTTGGAGTGATGATGAAGGAATCTCCGCGGACACTGTTCTTGCTGGTATAATGAAGTTTATTACAAACAAGCAACATTTGTCAAGACGGGCGTCATGAACACCCGGAGAGTCCCAAAGTCGAACAGAACTCCACCCGTCGGGGCTCTCCCGATCACTTATATATGGATGTTGTTTACGCCCCAGACTTGAGGATAAAATGACGTCATAAACAGGGCCCCCAATGAAATATATGTTTCGGACATATGCATGCACACTCCTTCATCCTCCAGGCCAAAAACACTCCCCAGAGGGGTCACCCAGCGGGCACCAGGTGTGTAACATCAACAGTGGATCCGACCTTCCAAAGTCCCGGGCCCCTTCACTTATGCTATCTTCATGCCTTATAAGAGCAAAATATACTACACTAGCATGAAAATCTGTGGCCCAATCTCAGTCTCCACCCTTACGGACTCACGGACTGTGAGGCGCACTCCCGCGAAGTCTGTGAGGGTTTAGTTCTGTCCCATTGTCAAACCGTTGAGTGCTTGAGGGCTCGCTGGCAGACATTTTGAGCGCCTTATGAACCCTTACCATAAGTCAGCATTAAATGCCGACTTTGCCCAAGGGAATTACCCACAATTCATAGCAATGTGACGTTAAACACAACGTTACCAATGGAAGCATGGAGCCGTTAAAAAAAGGTAAACAAAGAGGAGGGCACGTGGGTGTTCAGCCCGATAAATTACATTGACACAACAACATTAAGGATTAAAGATGGGACATGAAAACACATGAGATCAGAGGAATGCAAGCAGAGATTATATATATTAAAAAGATTTATTCATCAAACATTTCGTTTTGTTATTGAAGCTGTTTTGACAAAAACGAGTAAATATATTATTTTAATGACGTCGTGAGGAAAAGAGCCTGGAAGACATTCAAATCAGGGAGTAAAAAGTATAAAATAAATACCCACAATTTTGTACACAATATTCTTTTGACGTTGTCATGGTAACGTGGTATGTTGCAAGTGCTGTCCCAGTCGTATTTTCAGCATTTCAAGCCCTCACAGCCTCTCCCACTCAACCATTTAACAGGTGACGTCAGTAAGTCCCTGAGGGTCCAGGGTTTGAGGACTTAGAGGCTTACATTGGGACTGGGCCTTCGTGTGTGTCAACCTGCACAAATTAGCTCATATCAATCACCTGTGTGTGTGTGTGGGGGGGGGGGGTACCTGGGGGAGAGGCAGACTGATTTAAGAAAGGATCGAGGAGACTGATTTACAGCAAATGAAACTGTCAAACTCATGCTTTTTTGTCAAAAAAACATGACTCCGAACGCCAAAATATGGGTATCATCAGAGAGATGTGAAATGTGAGCTTCAGAGCAAGTTAGAAAAGTAGTAACGTCTGCTTCCTGTGAGAATATTCTTATCAGATTTAACATGGAGTTCTATGGAGCAGTTGGTTGGAGTTCATGTCGCTTTCAGGCTCAGAAAAGCAAATGTGTGAATCTGTTGGATTCCGTCGTCATATGTGTACGACAAGCACAAGATTAGCTACGTTTTGATCTTCAAATGATGCCTGAAGAGTGAAAATTGTGGAATTGGTGGCAAAATACAAATATTTTTTTCACTAAATTCTAAAGCTCCTCTATACTCTGCGATGACATCACGCACTGAGCTGCGCAATACACACCCATTATAAGTCAGAAAAGGTCTGAATAAAACAAACGGTGACAGTTCAAAAAGTATAAAATATATCAAAAAGCTGAATCATACAGTAATAGTTGAAGGTTTTGTCAACATTTAAAAGTTTAAATGGTGTCTGCAGCTGAAATTATGCAGAACTTTTGAGCTTTTAAAGTTGAAGAAGTTTAAGAGAATTTGAAGATTTTCTCCATAGGATCCTATTAAAAAAAGAAATCATAAAAAGCTTAATAATTCAAAAGGTTTAAAAGTTAGAAACATGAAAGGTCATAGCACCCCTCTCCTAAAAGAGCTGGACATTCTGATAGCTGAACGGTTTCTGTAACTGAAAGTATGAAGGAGGAGAAGAATGTACGTAAGAAATAGTGGAATAATATAAAGAAGTTGAACTAGAAGGTGCATTTCCTGCTGAAAATGCATTGGAATGCTGAAAGCTAAAAGCTTGAAGCTGAAATTAAAAAAAAAAAAAATATTGCTGAAAATAGCTGAAAATACAAAAAAGGAAACTACCTGCTGAAAAGTGTTGAAGCCCAAAAGCATTGAACTGAACTGCTGAAAATCTTTATAGTTGAAATGTATAACTGGAATAGTTGGAAGCAAAACGATTTTACTGTCACAGTAATAGTAGTAAAAGTAGTAGTAATAATAATAAAAATAACTGAGGAAATGTGAACATTTTAAAATGACTTTCCTGAAAAAAGTTTAAAGCCCAAAAGTTAAGAACTGCACTTCTGAAAAACCTGGTAGTTGAATTTTAAAAGTGGCAGAATTGGATGTTGAACTGAAATATCTAAAGAAGCTAAGAGCTGAAATACAATGCAGGAGAAGCTGGAAGCTAAACTGTTAAACTGGGCTCTCTTCAGCATATTGGTGTGGATAGAAATCACAAGGGCGTTAACTAACGTGGAAAAATTGCTTCATGAGGGAAATGTGTAAAAATTTATTTCCAAAATGTACTCCATGTGCTGAATGAGGGCCCAAAACCAGGATTACACAGATCCAGGATGAAATGGGAATCAGACTTGAATATAACAATTGATGAAAAACTCTGGTCAGATTTGTGCCAGAACATTTTGTCAGCACCGGTTAATGCCCGGTACAGACTTGTGCATTATAATTGTCTTCATCAACTGTACCTCACCCCACAGAAGATACATAACTCCAAACCTGAATTGTCAGAAATGTGCTTCAGATGTGATATAGAGGTTGGCTCCTTCCTACACTGTACCTGGCTCTGCACAAGGGTGAGGGCCTTTTGGTATGACTTTTGTAAAACCTTAACTAAGATCGCAGGGGTTACCTTTCCAATAGATCCTGAGCTATGTTTACTGGGAAACTTCACAACTCTCAACAGTTCTTTAACAAAGCTCCAAATTAAACTTGCAGAAATTGCTTTATGTGTGGCCAGGAAATGTATAGCAATGATGTGGAAGTCTGATTCCCCCACTCCCATCGACAGATGGTCTGTGGAAATGAACACTTGTATTCCTCTTGAAAAGATTACATATAGTCTCAGGAAGAAATATAATTTATTTTTGAAAATCTGGCAGCCTTATTTGGAGTACATGGGTACAACACTAACAGTACCATAGGACTATAACTATTTGGAGCTCTGAGTTACAATATACACTGTGTCATTGTGGTATCTCTTTGTGCTGTGTCACCCTATGCACAGACTTTTTTATTTTATTTTTGTTTGGGTGGGGGGAATTATTTATTTATTTATTTACTTTATTTATTTACTTAATTTTCTTTCATCTACTTGTGTATTTTTTTCTTAACTTGTTATGTATTTTTTTGTAATGTTTAATGTACTGTGCTGTACTGTGCTCTGTATGCTCTGCACGTTCTCTTGCATTAATACAATATTTGGAAGAATTAAATATTCCACCCCAAAAAAAGAAATCACAAGGGCGGATAGCGAGGTGGATTCAGCAGCTAGTCCGTGGGGGTTCTACTGTTCCATGTGGAAACCCTGCATATGTCCTCAAATAACTTCAATTCAGGACCCTTTTTCTGATCCACTAATTTTTACACAGGTTTTCTGATAGATGGAGCAGGAGTAAAAGAGAGAGGATAGACTTCACTGACACTTTGGGGTCTGTAGATACATTGGGGACAAATATGCATGTTAAAAGCCATGAAAAAGTGCAATTTGCATGATATGTGATCTTTAACTAGCGTTAGCACTTTTTTGCTACACTATCTACGGAAGGTATACTGAATGTATACACATGCAACTTTTGCTTTGTAATGATTGTAACAGTGAATAAAGACCTACACTGCTTTACAAGAACAGTGCTGTTCCTTAATTTCATTTTCTTGTGTCTTGATCAAAGTGATGTGGTTCAATCTGTAGCTTTAGCTTCTATCTTTATCTTTTTTTTTTCTTTCTTTTAAATCTTTTTATTGATTTTGCAAATACTTTATACAGGAATGGAAAACAGTACTACCCCCAAGAAGTTGGGATATACAGGACATTGTACTCAGTTGTGAGTCGCTTGGAGGTAGTGTAACTGTGACAAACTGTCACTGAATACAGAAATTACAAATACAACGAACAAACAAACACATCACTCTGGGGAGGTATGGTACAACAACCACGATAACGACCATAATAAATTAAAACAAATGTAAATAAAATAGTAGAAATTAAGACGAGGAAACATACATACATACACACAAACAAATAAAAACAAATTAAAAAAAAGGGGGGGGGGCTGTTAGTTCACTAGTTCACTTGTTGGATTGCAGCATCATTCAAATAGGTAATGAAAGGCTTCCAGGTCTCTTCGAAGGAGTCACTGGAATCTGATTGCAAATCTGATCTTTTCGAGTTTTATATGATTTAAGATCTCTTTTAACCAACTGTTATGTCAGGGTGGGAGAGCGTGTTTACACTTGAATAGTATGAGGCGTCTAGCTAGAAGTGTCGTAAAGGCCAGGATGTGTCCTCTTGTCGACAGCAGATCGGGTATTTCAGGTGGTTGGATTCCAAATAGTGCTGTGAGGGGTTCAGTATCAAGTTTTACACCCATTACTATCCCAAATGATTATTTGATCCCAAAAATATAAAACATTTGGGCACGACCAAAACATATGGGTATGGTTGGCAAGTGACTTTTTGCACCTATTGCAGCTGTCATTCATATTTGGGTAGATTTTAGCCAGATGGGCATTTGTACAGTGTACACGAAACAAAACCTTGCATTGCAACTGCCCGTGTCTCACACAAATAGAGGAGTGGGATAAATCCAGAATGCGAACCCATCAGTTGTCAGATATTGGTTTACTAATTTATTTTTCCCAGGTCTGTTTCAGATGAGATATCTAGTCTGGGTTAAGGGAGTCAATGGAGCCATAGATAGTTGAGATGGAGCCTTTTTGCATAGGGTCCAAAGTAAGCAAGGAGTCAATCAAAGATCCAGGGGGGTGATTAGGAAAGTGGGGATATTCAGTCTTAAAGAAGTGTCCAATCTGTAGAAAGTGGAAAAAGTCAGATTTAGGCAGGTCAAATTTAGATGACAGTCCTGCAAAATCAATAAAGTCCCCATCCTTATAAAAGTATTTAATACTACGTAGGCCTTTGTTGCACCACGTACAAAAAGTAGGGTCAGACACAGAGGGTGAAAATAAGTGGTTTCTAAAGACTGGTACCAAAGTAGAAGGTTTGTCCAGTCCAAAATGTTTACAGAATTGTATCCAGATGTTGAGGGAGTTGGTAATTATTGGATTTTCTGAGATCCCATGGGTTTTAAGTGGCAGTCGTGCCGTGATGAGGGATTGAAGGGAGAACTTGGAAGAGGATAGTTCCATTTGAATTGGGTAAAGCTAATCCGCCTGACTTTTTAGGAAGTTGTAAAATTGCTTTCTTAATGCGAGGGGGTTTGTTAGCACACAGAAATGAGGAGATAGTCTGATCTAGTTGGCGTGAAAATTATTTTTTCATAAATATGAAAGAGGACGAAAGTTCTTGGCGAAGAGATCCTTAATTCTACCCGAGAGCCCCCTTCAAAGGGGGTTGAGGGGTACACTGGAACCCCTGGGAGAAAAAAGAAATAATAAAAAGAAAATAATGATGTTGCCTATCAGAATAACAGAAAAAATCCAGACTACAAGCTCATCTAAGCCATTTGTACATGCTCCAAACACAACTAATCAAGACCAACGAAATGCATAACCAAATATTCATATTCATATCTCGCCAGCCACTGGACTTGCTCGGCATATGTCGACCTACCACGAGTTAGCTTCATGCTACATAGGCTTGAGACCACGCAAAATAACGGCAATAACCCAGGGATTCCGCACATACCAGTCAAACCCCTATAGACCACAGCATCAGTGATCTGTGAGCCAAATAGCACCAGCCTCAGACAAATATGAAACCAGGAAAATATGAAAAAAAGTGAACACTTACTGACCGTACCGTTGTTTCCTGTTATGATCCCGGTCGTGTTACACTGAAAAAGGCCCGTACGAAACACTCTGCTTTGAAACAAATGTTTCCGGGGTCTTTATGACTGAAAATTTACATATGGGGGGATGGTAAGCACCCACCTATCGCCCAATCACATTAGCATCTGCATGCTTGACTGTCTCTTATTGACTAAACAGTGCTGTCTATCACATGTTCGCCGGATTTCCTGTATGCGCCTATCTGTGCAGAATAAGACGATGTCCCACTCTGCTCTGAAAACCATTCACAGAAAAAATAACAGCCTTTTTACTCTCCAGAACTCTGATTTTGAGAACAAAAATATGCATTTGATAGAGATTTCAGAGCAAAAAACATTCTTTTAGTTTGGCATTGTGTATGTTAATACTGTATATGGATGTATTAAACATAATTAGTGAAAAAAGAAGTAAAAAAAATAGTTTTGGTAAAAGAAATTAAGAAATAAATTATTCAATAAATCAAAATTTTCAGAGGATTTTTTGGACCTGTCTGTACTAAAAACTCTTTTGTTGTTTTCTGCTTCACTTTATTCAAAGAACACTGAGTGTTCACATATTGTAATATGATATGAAATGGTTTTAAACCTGCAGCTGCATTATTCTAAAGTGATGATCATCCTGAAAGTGCTTTTTTTTATAGGCAAACCTGAAATCTTTTCATTTTTCTGTGTTCCATCTTCATTTACTTTTAACCAGTGACATATATATTGATATTTACACATTATTTAAAAAATCTCACAGTTATTACCATTATAATAACACCAAATTATTCAAATAGACCTTGTGGTTGTAGAATTGTACTCACTTTAGTATGGGCATGCTTTTTTCGTGTGGAGACTTCAAAAATAGGCTAGGGTAGAACAGGTTAAATAATGGTGTAATGACCACCCCTAGGTATCTGAATCCTTCCAAGGTCATCTTGAATGGAAAGAGAGATTGTGGTAGTTCTTTGGCTAATGCATTTATGGGGAGAAGTTCACTTTTATGAAAGTTTAATTTATAACCAGAATATTTTCCGAAGTCAAGTAGAATATCTTTGACGACTGAAAGGGATGAGACAGGATTGGAGACATATAACAAGAGACCATTCGCATATAGTGACAGTTTGTGTGTGATTCCCATCCTGGAAATGCCCTCCAATCTCTCCTCACCCCAGAGCCAGATGGATAAAGGTTCAATGGCCAAAGCGAACAAAAGGGGCGAGAGGGGACAACCTTGTCTGGTGCCACGGCGTAAAGCGAAAGGGCGGGATTTCACACCGTTAGTGAGAATGGAGGCAGTCGGAGAGTTATAGAGCAACTCGATCCAGGCTACAAAGTCTGAGCTGAAGCCAAATCTTCCCAGAGTATAGTATAGATACTTCCATTCGACCCTGTCGAAAGCCTTCTCAGCATCTAAAGATAATATTGCCTCAGGGGTGTCATGGTTTGGGGAGCTGATTATGTTAAGCAGCCGCCTAGTGTTAAATGAGGAACTCCTTTCTGCCATGAAGCCCGTTTGGTCTGTAGAGATCAGAGATGGTAGTGCTATCTGCAGACGTGTAGCTAGAACCTTGGCTAAGATCTTCTGGTCAACATTCAGAAGGGATATGAGCCTGTAATTGTGGCATAATAGAGGGTCTTTGTCCTTTTTCAGTAAGAGACAGATGATGGCTTCAGATAGTGTTGGGGGTAGTCGTCCTATTGAAAATGATTAATTGTATACTTTTGTCAGCAGTGGGGAGACTAGGTAGGAGTATGTTTTGTAAAATTCTACTATGAACCCATCCGGCCCGGTGATTTGCCATTCTGTAGCAGTTTAATTGCCTCCTGCACTTCTGTATTCGAGATCGGAACGCCAACATTGTTAGGTATGTCCTCACTGATTTTGGGGAACTGGATAGATTCCAAAGGGTTGTGCCCGCTCCACACTTCAGGTGGGCAGTCTGATGAGTAAAGATCCGGCTGCACGCTGTTCCAGAACATCGGGGCAGTAGTCCTCACAGATGCGTACCGGGGTGTCTTTGTATTTGAGGTCGTTCCTACGTTTTTGGGCTTCTCGGATCACCAGTTCCTTGGTTTGGTGTCGATGAAAGCACAAAATCACCGGTCTGGGTCTGTCTCCTTGCCGTGGTTTAGCTGCAAATGTACGGTGGGCCCGGTCCAGCTCTGGGGGAGTCTGAAGTACTTCGTCGCAGAGTATTTCCACCAGGGATTAAAAAAAAAAGTTTGTGGGTCTGGGACCTTCAATAGATTCTAGCAACCCGATGATTCTCAGGTTGTTTCGTCGGCTTCGTCCCTCCAAGTCGGTGTTTTTAGCTCTGAGTTTAGCAGATAGCTCGGTCAGGATAGCGCACGTGGTTTCGAGTGCCTGAAAACGATCCTCGTTGGAGTTGCGGTTAGTCTCCAGACTCGCGATTCGTTCACCGTTTTCACTCACTGTGGCTTGTATCACATCTAGTTTGGTTTCAAGAGATGCAAACGCAGATTTGAGTTCGGTAGAGAGGGCCGATGATATGGACTTGCAGTGTTCTTCCAGCAGGCCGGTCAGAGCAGACATGCTAACCTGACTAGCCTGGGGTGCCGGCTCCCCTTTTTAACACTACTGGCAGTGTTGTCAATCACAAGCAACAAGGCCAGTGTGCCAATGGTTTATATAATTTTCTTAAGCCTACCTGAATTGACATTGTGGGCGACTGTGGGTCAAAGGTAGAGCAGGTTCATCCTTCAATCAGAGGATCGGCGGTTGGGTGGTACCTTGCATGGTAGCCCCTCCCATCAGTGTATGAATGGGTGTGAATGGGTGAGTGATGACATGTAGTGTTAAAGTGCTTTGAGTGGTCGGAAGACTAGAAAAGAGCTTAAAAGTTTTTAGTTTTGGATACAGGCCATTTACTTAATAAAGGAATACCTTATTGGCCTAAATGATAACCATTGATTGATGATTCTTCCTCTGCATTACCAACCCAAAAATAACGCATCTTATTTGTTGGTTTGACTTCTGCAAAAAATTGTAAAACCATGCAAAGGAAACCCTCATATTTTCCAGACTTCTTTTGTATGGAAATATCAATAAGCAAAATTGGCCTAAATGATAACCATTATCATGGGATTAAACAATATATAATTAATGGATGGAGTTGTTCAGTTGATGAAAACCAAATAATAATGTCAAAAACTAAACCTTTTTCTTCTTTTAGTTTCTTTTAGTTTGTTAGTTTTTAAATATTTTGTCATAAGTGTATTATGGGGACTGTTATTATTAATGGGGTTAAGATTGGGGGACACTGTACAGTGTGGGGACACAATATATATTTTGATATGCAGGGTCATCCTTCAATCAATGGGTGTGAATGGGTGAATGATGACATGTAGTGTTAAAGTGCTTTGAGTCCTTTACCATTTTAATGGTTGCAGGCACTAAAGGCCTACACTTCCCATTTATACTGTTATTAAAGGATATCATACACTGCACACAGTAACATTCCCTGCAACATGTAAAATTTGACAGCTTTTGAGTAACAGCATCAGATAGTTGCATAATATGATCATATTTACAGAAATCTATTGTTGCAGAATAAGTTACAGTTTGGTTCTCATTCTTTAGATTTTTTTTTTTCAAGTCAGCTGTATAAGGTTATAGGATGCAAATATTTATAGGATGTGTGTGTGTGCGTCCAATAGGATTATGCGTTTCCCCTGGCAGATGAGTGAGGGCAAAGTACGGCACATCCTCCAGGAGGCATTTGGAGTGTGGAGTGCAGTGACTCCATTGATGTTCAGAGAGGTCACCTCTGAGAAAGCTGACATCATTATTGACTTCAACAGGTAAGAAAAGTGCACCAGCAGGCAACACAACTCACGGTGCGGTTGTTAATAGGCACCATAATACAGTCGATTTCAAAGAATAAACTTCCTCACCTGCCAAGGCACTCCCAGAGAATAAACTTCTAACGATCTAAAGAGCCAACTTAAGAGTGAAACAGTTCTTCAACTAAAGGAAAAATATAACACATTTATAAAGTGACATATTCCCACTTAAAGCAGAGCATACGAGATCAGCTCCCAAGTGATCACGTGATTACTCATATGAATGTTCAGAGCAGGAATAGCCAAACAGAGACAAGTTTTTACCTTACACCTGCCCCATTGTCTATTCTTTAACAAAAGCCTGACATCACCTCAAACCAAATAATAATCTCTTTAATTTCTCCAGAAGCCATGAACTCATGAAATCAACAAACAATCTCTACATAGCAGAGGAACTAAGCTAAAAGTTGAGATCCCCCTACCCGAGGTAGAACAAAGCACAACCATGTTTTTTAATAACTTGAATATGTCTAAATGGATGGTTGAATAAAAGTATTTCACTGCAAAGTTATTATTTTTTGGTTGATGTTTGGATCCTCCCAAAAAATAAAAATAGTGAAAATGTAGGCCTCACATGTATCTCTCAAATAATGATCAGAATCTCACCACATTTGGACTGGATGTTCACAGACAGTCATAAGGTTGTGTTAATACATTTGTCCATATTTAAAAATCATACATTTAAACGCACATGAATTATAAAGGAAAATGGAATAGGAAATTCTAAATCCAAAAGGGATTTATATGTATGTCTGTCATTATTAAGGTAAGGAGACTAATCACCAACATTGTCGACGTCAAGCTCAAGAGCAGATTACAAACATGAATGATTCCAATACAAGACTTGTTTGGCAGGTTTTTAAATAGCGCACCTCCAGCTACATTATATCAGCTCAGATGAGTCATTTTGGTATTTGGTTTACGATACTTCCAATTTGCTCCCACATTACAGTTGCAGAATTCTGCAACTGCCAAGTCCTTTTTTATTTCAAGTCTTTAGAACTGTTTATTGTATAACTGCTGTTAGGGACTGTATCATATATATTCCATTTTTAAAAAGCAGGTCAAGAACAGCTGCCCCCTTGACTTAGAAAAAAACTGATTCCAAATAATAACAATATTCTATAGCCATGGTTGCATCTCTGTGAGGCACAATGCTTTAAGCTAAATGCTAAGGTTGGCATGCTGATGTTAAGCAGGTATAATGTTTACTGTGTTCAGCCATCTTAGTTTAGCATGCTAGCATTTGCTAATTAGCACCAACTAGAAAGTACAGCTGAGGCTGATGGAAATGTCATTGGTTGTGCAGGTATTATACATGGTTGTGCAGTCATAACCCAGTGCAAAAAGTATGGGACAATTTGAAAATTTGACCTGATGATGCCACCATATGAAAATGATCACCAAATGTAGTACAATTCCTCCTGAATGTGAATGTGAAAATTTGTGACAAGTTATGATGGAAGTTTGTTATTTGATATTTTTATACTTCATAAGTAGAGCAAGTTGATGACATGTGATTCCTAACTGGCATTATAGTATACCGTAAGTTAACTTTATATGAGCAATATGCAACAGTCAAAGCATAAATATAGCAGCAAACAACTATTTGGTATGTAAATATATATTAAGTAATGTTTACCTGAGCAGAGAATGAAGTCCCTCTCCCTCTCTGTGTTGTTCTCAGAGCTTCTCCTTGCTTTGTTGACATAGCCGTGGGCCGGCCGCACATGCTTTTAGTGTAAGTTAGTGCATGTGAGTGTGTGCTACACTGGCTAGCTCACGCCCGCCACTCTGCAACGCTCCCATATGGCAGTTACAGCTGATAACGCCATCCCCAAGCAAGTTGTGTACTTACTGAGTTGAGTTTTTGCCAGATTGGATTCCTCCCAATTGGGTTACTTTTGATTAAGTTGAGCTGGGAAAAATAGTGTTGGGCTGGTAGATGAAATTCAGGCTTCTTTTGTCAACATTTGCCAGGGTTTTGAAAATATTGTGAAAACAAAACCAAACAAGCGGTTATTTTATGGTCATAAGGACAGATAAAAACTGTGTTCTGTCCACTCACATCTCATATTATTGACTAATTTAATTTGAGAAATACTTGATCGACATGATTCAATAAAAAATGTAATCTTTGGTTATTTGATGCAGATATGAACCTTTGCAAGTTTATGATTTGTTTTCGAATTGCATATTTAATAGTTTTACCGTTTAACAAAGGTTTCTGTGCTTTTTAATGAATTGGGTGGATTTAAAGTTGTGATTGATCTGGCAATCCTGGCTTTTGCAGTATAATGACTAAAACCAGCAGTGGAGTAGTAGTGTTACGTAACGGTAAATGAGTAAAATTGAACAACATAAGGCTTCATCCATACACTCTTGTCACAGCGTAGGATAGCACATTGCTATCACCAGATGAGTGACAATTTTGTTTGGCTCATTTTCTTATTGTAGTATCGTGGAATTAGCAAGCTAGCTAACTAGCTAACTAGTGGACAGCTGGCCAGTCAGCTAGCTTGCCAAGTCCTTTGCCCTCATTGTCCGTCACTCTGTAACAGGACAAGCTTTCATTACGTAGCTAACTAGCCAACCATCCGTCTGCGGAGATGCATCAGCCTTCCAAGGCCCAATGAGGAATCCGACAACAAAATAAAGCCGAAAAGTGGTTAGAAGTTTAAGTAAAAAAGTATTTACTTTGATCGAAAGCAATTACACATTAAACACAATAAGTATATTTCTCATGAGAGTCCTCCACCGCGCCGTCTACGAGCGCCCACCGGAAGCCCCGTCACGTCGACACGTCCTGTCTTTTATCCTCCTTCGAAGTCCTCCCACTCTCAGGCTGGATTCGAAAAGTCCAAAAAATGACCTCCTAACGTCCTTTCCTAAGCACTTTTCCTTGACCTCTGTGGAAAACGTCACAGGGTCAAGGAAAGATGGTTAGGAGAATTCATGAGGAGTTAGGAAAAGACAACCGCGGTGTTTAGGGAATCCGACTCCACTTTCACTAAGCTGCGTAGTTATGATGCGACGGGAGACGCATGTTAGTGACATCAGTCTGCAGCGGTGAAACTACACTTTTCAGGAGATGGACTACAAAGAAGCGCATCTTAGATTCCTTCGTCTGTGTGTTGTTACAGTGTTGCGTCATAACGACATAAACAACTCTGTTCATAGTATTACTTTATTAACATAAACAACCCGGTTCATAGTATTACTTTATTAACACGGTTGCAATATAAGTGAAAGAATGAATATAAAAGTGAAACCAAGGGATTGTCACAGAGAGTACAAAGCTACTAAACTGTCTCATTCTTCAGTTTCTAACATGCTGAATTAAATACGTTCTCACACTAACAATGTCTCATATCCCGCTTTGTTGTTATGGTTAATATGCAGATCATAATCTGATCATAAGAATATGCAGACAATAGTTTATGAAACTCAGTATGACCTAGAAGTGTTGACTTGATAGTGTTTTAAAATTGTAATGTTGATTGAAAAGATGATAATTAAAAACATGACTCAGACTGCAGAGCTCGTCCAGTTTAACCTTTTATCAAAGCTTCTGTAACTGAAGTCAGATAAAAGACTGAGGGCTGCTGAGGCTGCAGTACGACACCAGAGAGAGCAGATCAAATACATCACTTTGATCAGTTTTCATCAACAGCAATGTAACGCTTGTAGTTTTCCAGCAGGTTTAACAGACTATTGAAAGTTAATTTCCGAGTTATGTCAACGGTTATTTACATGATCTGCGTTTGTCTTTGTGATCGTTTGTTCTCGTGAACGGCCGAATGGTGCGTCACTTTAAATGTTGCCGCCGCAAGGAATTGTGGGTCAGAATTATCTCCTTTCCTTTCGTAAAGGAAGGTCCAGTGTTTCCTATGCTAAAGGAGCTAAGTAAGGAAGCATTGAAGCTCCTTTCCTTTGCATTTAGAGAATTCGAGTGAGTCAGTGTACGGGAGAATGGAGTGATGTCAATTTGACATTGATAAGAAATATTATTTATAATTTATGTATGTATGTGTGTGTCTGTGTGTTGTGGCAGACTGGGGGACATGGAGGCAAGATTCAGGAATAAAACAGGAGACTCAGAGACATGTAACAAAAAGTGTCCTTTAATAAATAGGTTAGGGTAAAGCGGGATGGGGTCAAACTCAAAAGATTTCCCTGCCCCTGCTGCTTCCCAGCTCTGTGAACATATGCTCACCCTAATTAGCTGATGGGCTGCAGGTGTGACCAATGCCACGTGCCTCGTAGCTGCAGCACCTGCACTGGATAATAGACTCCCTCTATCACCTCCCCCAACCTGAGCTTGGGGATCCGCCCCCTGTGCTGTGTCTGCTCAGCTTTTCCTCCTGGTTTGCCACAGTGTGTGTATGTATGTATGTGTTTATGTGCATATGTATGTATGTGTGTGTGTGTGTGTGTGTGTGTGTGTGTGTGTATATGTGTGTATGTATGGATACGTGTATGTTTGCAGCCCAAATACACATATACATACATACATATGAATGTATGTGTATGTACTGTATATATGTAGGTATGTATGTGTGTTTATGTGTGTATGTGTGTATGGATGGATGGATGTATGTATGGATGTATCTATGGATGTATGGATGTATCTATGGATGTATGTATGGATGTATGGATGTGTGTATGGATGTATGGATGTATGTGTATGTGGGCTGCACGGTGGTGTAGTGGCTAGCACTGTCACCTCACAGCAAGAGGGGCCCGTGTTGGTCCTTCTGTGTGGAGTTAGCATGTTCTCCCTGTGGCAGTGTGGGTTCCCTCTAGGTTCTCCGGCTTCCTCCCACAGTCCGAAGACATGCAGCTTAGGTTAATTGCACGTAGGTGTGGATGTGAGCGTTTGCCTGCGATAAACTGGCGATGTCCAATGTCACTGCTCAATGTCAGCTGGGATCGGCTCCAGCCCCCCGCGACCCTGAATAGGACAAGTAGACAAGTATGTGTATGTTTTCAATTGGTGAACAGGCAAAAAGAATATAATAAATAAAAAAAGGAATAATACATTTGTAAATAATAATTACTATAATTTGAATAGGATAAAACATAATGAAGAAAGACCAAATGGAGTTGTGTTCTGTTGTAGTGTATATGTTGGAGGAGGTTTTTCAGTGTGTGATATGTATGGTGTTGCTTGATTTCCGGTTCATGAGGCTACAAGGAGGCCAAATGTTTTTAGGCTACTTTTAAAGTATGCCGACGGCTCACAATTTATTCAACAGAGATGTTCATTACATAATATAGTATTTATAATTAAACCACGTCTAAATATAGACAAAATTATATAATTAGGCTTATTGATTTCACTGTCCATTGTCTGTCCATTAACATTAAGAGTGCTTTTTTTTTTTTTTGGATCAACTTATCAAACCTCTTTGAAAGAATGCATAGCAACGGGGTAAACCACACCTCCTCACTAAAGTATAAGTGAGCAGGTGTGTGAAATACCCGGTGCCTATTGAGGGGCCCGTCTCGGTGGAAAATCATCTCTCGCACTATTCATATTAATATATATAATAAATGTATTGCAATTTGAATAATGAAAACTGCTTCTGACAAGCAAGCTTTTAAAATAAAATAAAAAATACTGAGAATTGCAAGTGACAAATGTGGTTTGGAGACCCCCCAAAATGTTGCTATTGAGGCTTTTATTTGTCTTTTTTATTCTCCCACCAGGATTTCCAACATGCTTAGCGTACAGAAATAGCTTAAAATGTGTTAAATATTTTTGATTAACATATACATATTAAATTGCTTGTGTACAATAAAAGAAGTGCTTGTGTAGGTACTGGCATGGTGACAGCTTACCGTTTGATGGTCCTGGAGGAATCCTCGCCCACGCCTTTTTCCCCAGGACACACCGAGAGGGCGAAGTCCACTTTGATTATGACGAGAATTGGACAGTGGGCAACATTGTAGGTGAGTACATTTGAAATAGCTTGAGGTAAATGGAGATCTTGTTTTATGTTCTGTTCACATGTTCCTACACCTCACACACCCTTTCCGGATCCTCCATCTCCACCTACAGTCGAATACTGCCGCTTTCAATACAGTTGATCACTCTCTACTTTTTCAGACCCTATTTCATTTTGGATTTGATTAAATTGCTTGTAGATGGTTTCAGAATTACCTTTCAGAAGGAGTTTTTACCAGGAACACAAGGCTTGGTTCTGGGCCATGTCCTGTTTACAATTTCTATTAATAATATTGTCTCTTGTTTAACTGACAGTACTGTCCATCTTTACACAGAACCACTGAATGGTAGCAATATTGACAGAGTTGTAGAGTATAAATATCTAGGTATTTGGCTTGATGAATCCTTTACATTTAAACATCATATTGAAAATACCAAACTCAGACAAAAACTTTCAGCTTCCCTTTGAATTGTAGGAAAAGCATAGTTGAGGCTGTCTTTTTTTCAGTCCTAGATTATGGTGATATAATCTGTAGACATGCTTCAGTTTCCACCCTCAAGCCCGAGACTCCTTCAGATTAATTACTGGAGATCCCTGTGACACTCACCATTGTATTCTGTGCAACAAAGTTGGTTGGTCCTCTCTGGCAAAGAGATGTGATAAACACTTGTATCTTTTTTATACATAAATCCCTTATTGGATATTCACCACCCTACCAAACTTGCTCTACTAATTTATTTTATGCTTATCTTATGTTTTATGCTTCAATCTCGCAAGTTTATTCTGAAGTTGGAAAATCTGCCTTCAGTTTTTGTGTAACAAACGCAAGAAAGTATCTGCAACATATTCTCAAGATTGACACTCTCACTACCCCTGGACAATTCAAGAAGATTATCTAAAACCACTTCACCTCAGTGTGCAATTGTTTTGTTTTGATTCATTATCTGTATTTCTCTTAATCATTGCAAATAATGTGAACCTCAATGATTTTCAAGGCTTACATTTTGAATAAATGAATGTTGAACAACCTAGTTTAAAAACTGCACATCATTTGTGTTCCTCATTTAATTCCAACAGATTCTACAACTTACTTTAGTGTCACTGTCCCTTTATGCTCTGCTGTCATGTTTAGGCACTGATCTCGCACAAGTGGCAGCTCATGAGTTTGGCCATGTCCTTGGCCTGCAGCACTCCCTGGAGCCTGATGCTGTGATGTGTCCTTTCTACAGTGACTCCTACCCTCTGCAGCTCAGCGAGGATGACAAGAGGGGCATCCAGTATCTATATGGCCCCCCTCTGCACTCACAGCCTGAGATGACGGAGACCAATGAGATTGACATTGGAATGGTGAGACAATAATTATGGGAATGGACCTTAGGCCTGTCCCGATGATTATGTTATTGATTTATTGTACAATATTCAATTCAATTCAGTTCAATTTATTTTGTATAGCCCAAAATCACAAATCACAAATTTGCCTCAGAGGGCTTTACAATCTGTACACATACAACATCCTCTGTTCCAGAACCTCTCATCAGTTCATGTCCTACAAACTAACTTTTATAACGTCAGGTTCAGTGACCACCCATAAAGGGCACTTTAAGGTCCATTTAAACACACGTTTAAAAGTTCTGGAAACTTTTTGTTGGCAGCACAACGTCTATAGTTCCATATTTATGACGTTTCAACCTTTATAAATCATCAACTTTTTCAAACAAATTGGTGTTTTGTGACCCGTTGATGTAACCACATTTTAGCCGGTTGAAAAGACGCCCAAAATAGGTCTTAGACGATCAGATACCATCCAGTTTTCAACTAGAACTCTCAACGTTGAAATCCAGGTTGGTGCTCACTGCTCTTTTGAAAGGGTGTACTTGCATTATTACACTATTATATTATCATTATATCTAGGACAATGTATTGTTCAACAAAAGTAGTTGACAGGACAGGCCTAATGCACCTCAAAGATACATGCACTGTGTTTCAAGATTTCAACCGTCTTCTATTGGATACACATATTAGTCCACAGACAAAACTTTCTGCTGTGTATGTTGTTGTGCCCCAGCTGGATGCCTGCAGAACAAACTTTGATGCCGTATCCATGATCAGGGGAGAGATGTTCTTCTTTAAGTCTCGGTATGTTTGGCGTATCCGTGATGGGCAGCTACAAGCTGGCTATCCAGCTTTGGCTTCACGCCACTGGAGAGGCATTCCTGACCACATCGATGCTGCGTATGAAGACAAGTCTGGCAACATCTGGTTCTTCCAAGGTTAGTCAAGCCAACTTGAAAATACTGCATTTTGTGAACACAATGTATGTGCGCTCACTGCTGAAAACTTGCGGTTTAAACATTTGAAATGTAAAATACCACAACAGTTAGTCATAGCTCAAAGGAGATTTGAAACACAAATAGGCCACCAAAAGAAGATTAAATAGCACTCAAAATGGGAGTGCTAAAAGATCTTTAAATTTAAGTCAAAGTGTAAGTGCTGTATAAAGTTGTATCAAGTACCATTTTAAGTGAAAGTGCTAATAGGAGTTGCATTGTTAATCAAAGTACAGGTGAAAAATGAATCTAAAGTGTCTGTTGAAATTCCTGAAAACATTAGGAGTAAAATGTAAGTTGTGTGTCTCTAAAGAGCTGAAGCACTTTCTTTTTTATATAAAAGTGATAATCTGGGACTCGAACGGGATTAAAGTGTCGGTTGACATGTTTGAAAAAAAATCAAAGTTTAGATATTGGAGGGTAATTACTGAAAGTAGATGTACTCCCAATAAAACAATAAGAAATTAAAGCACTGAAGTAGAAAACCATTTGCATTTTTGTTTTGTTCTCCCCGCCATCAGGAGACTACTTCGCCAGCAGCTCTGGGAGCCAGCTCAAACCCAAGTGCCAACTGTGTAGTGGCAGCAAGAGAAAGTTTGCGGCTTTGGTGGGGAGTCGAGGCAGTCCCCTTGAATCAGACCCCCAGCGCACAGACTAGGCATGCAAGATTTCTCCACATGCTAAAGCATTGTGCATTGGTCTGTAATGAGACTCATGATGAGGAGCGACTGTGGCTCAGTAGTAAAGCAGGGTCGTCCTTTGTTTCAAAAAGCTCCTTTTCAGCCATGCTAGTATACCAGAGTTTAGGTTAATGTTCGTGGCTCTGTCCTACTCTTTATTGGGTTTAGGGAAGTTTACATTCCACCAACCCCAGACAATGTTGTTACCTGAGATAGTGTTACATCGGTTAGTCCTCTAGCACAAGTAAAATACTTTGTTTAAAAATACAAAGCAGTAATGTAGATTTTTTTGCCTGGGTAATGAAGCTTTAGCCTTAGTCTTTTAGAATAATAAAATACATTTTGCCATCACAGGGGTCTAGGGGTCTTCGGAAACAGCAGAAGTACGGTTGGCAAGAAGGGCTGCAGCTGAGGCGGTTGCTAAAGCAAAAACCCGGGTGTGGGAGAAGTTCGGCGAGACTATAGAGAAGGACTTTCAGTTGGCCTCAAGGGAACTCTGGGAAACTGTTCGACGACCCAGGAAGGGAAAGCAGGGCTTGGCTCAGGCTGTGTTAAGCAGGGTAGGAAAACTGCAGATCCGGACTGGGGATATTGTCAAGCAGTAGAAAGAGCACTTAGAGGAACGCCTGAACGAGATCAACACGTCGTCCGTGGAGGACACACACAACTTTAAACAAAATTATAAGCTCTGAATTTGGTTGTAAATTGACCAGTTATCATTTTAAACTGCATATGTGCCGTGTGAAACGGTGACGAAAAATGACAAGATAGAAAATAGGTTTTCATTTGTAGATCTTTTTACTGAACAAATAGTTAAAGAGTAACTTAAAAGCAGTTGAAACCCTTGTTTTTTGCTGACTTCAAGTGATTTAACTTGCAATGCAATGCAGTGATGTAAAAGTGTATTCTAGGGTGTGTTGGGTATTTTATATAAATCAGTCATCGTAGAACATAATCCACTTAGTGGCATCCCACTGCAAAAACAATGGGCTCAATAACAAAATAAAAATAATCATGGTATTCTTTGGTATTGCTAAGAAGTCAGCTGTATGTTTGGTCCTGAATATGTAAAAAGGATATTGACAGTAGTCTATGACATATACACATACAATTTGGAGTTTTATTTGTATCTTTCTACCACGACAGGTGACAGCTACTGGGTGTTTGATGCTGAGAGGAAGATTACAGGACCAGATTCAGTGCGGCAGTTGGGTCTTCCTGTTACAAATATCCAAGCAGCTTTGAAGTGGGAAGAGGACCGCGTCGAGAAAGTCTACATCTTCAAGTCGGCTTCTTACTGGTCCTTCAATCCTCAAGTGAATCGAGTAGATGATATTCATCCTCGCAGCATGCACAAGTGGGGAGGAGTGCCTGGCCATATTGATGCAGCCTTTTGGGACCGATATGGTGAGAACAGGGACCAAGAAAAGGCTACATTTGAACTTTCACATTAGTTGTTTTTATCCCTGGCCTAGTGACTGGTAAAAGTCCACAGTTGACTGTTGCCTTCTCTCGCCCTCTGACAGGTTACGCCAATTTCTTGAGTGGGCTACACTATTGGAAGTTTGACCCTGTGGCATTGAAGGTGCTAGAAGGCTACCCCCGAAGCATCGGCATGGATTTCTTTGGCTGTTCTGCCTTTCTATCTAAATAAGTTCATACACATGCATCTACTAAACTTGTGAAGAGCAGTGGATGGATTTTCATCTTAATTCCCCAAATAGAAAATTCTAGCTATTTTGGAAATAAACATAAGGTTGATGTATTTCATTAAGATGACTCAAAATCCATCTAAATACATCAAATTCTTGCCGAAGTCCCTGCCAGCTGCACCACATTTTTTTAACAATGAATTAGCATTTGAAAATACTTACGCTTTACAGTAAGGGACACAGCATTTTGAGTAGTTACTAGGGAACAAATGAGGAACGCAAAAGGAACTAACTACTAATGAAGCATTAGTTAATGAGTAACTCCTAATCAATTTATAAGTAAATGATTAGTTAATTGAGAAATGAGTGAGAAACACGTCGGGATAATTGATGAAGCATTAATAAATGGTAAATGACCCTGCACTTGTATAGCGCTTTTCTAGTCTTCCAACCACTCACAGCGCTTTAACACTACATGACCTCATTCACCTATTCATACACTGATGGGAGGGGCTAAGGTGCCACCTGCCCATCAGGAGTAGCTAACATTCATACACTGGCTAAGGTGTGCCACACACCATAGGCACAGCTAAGGGAGCAATTTGGGGTTAAGTGTCTTGCCCAAGCACACATTGACATGGACTAGTGGAGGAAGGGATCGAACCGCCGAGCCTGTGATTGAAGGACGACCCTGCTCACCACTGAACCACAGTCGCCCCAATAAGTACTTAGTAATTCCTAATGGAGGACTTCCCTGTTAAAGTTTTTTTGGTGGAGTTTTTTCTTTTCCGTTGTGAATGGGCAAGGACAGAGGATGTCGATTGTAAAGCACTCTGAAGCAAATTTGTGATATGTGATATTGGGCTATACAAATAAAATTGAATTGAATAATAATAGCCACCCGCTCCAAAGAAAATAAGTATGCAACATTTCACCTCTACTACTGTGTCCAAATATTCCATTCCATTCTCCAAACCGCTTATCCTATTTAGGGTCGCAGGGCACTGGAGCCAATCCCAGCTGACATTGGGTGAATTCAATTCAATTCAATTCAATTTATTTTGTATAGCCCAAAATCACAAATTACAAATTATCCTCAGAGGGTTTTACAATCTGTACACATACGACATCCTCTGTCCCAGGACCTCTCACCGGATCAGGAAAAACTCCCCCAAAAACTCTTTTAACGTGGAGAAAAAGGGAAGAAACCTTCAGGAGAGCAACAGAGGAGGATCCTCTATCAGGATGGACAGGATGGATCTATTGTACAATAGATGCCATGTGTACAGAATGAACAGCATAACAGAGTTACAACACATTCAATTCACGTGACAGAAATGATTCATGTAATGAGAGCATAGTAGAATAGTGGAGGCAGGGTACACCCTGGACAGGTCTCCAGTTAATCTCAGGGCACATATAGAGACAGACAACCATTCACATTCACACCTACGGGTGGCTAAGGTGCCACCTGCCCATTAGGAGTAGCTAACATTCACATACTGTACCTGCAGGGGTAAATCGGGGTTAAGTGTTAAGTGCCCAAGGACACATCGATATGGACTAGTGGAGCCGGGGATCGAACCGCCGATCCTTCGATTGAAGGACGACCCTGCTCTACTACTGAGCCACAGTTACCATTAGTTACTTTTTTATAAACTATTCATCACATTCAGACCACACATACATTATTATTCACATCCATTAATAGATTTAATATAATTCCAGCACAAAATCGCATAAGTTGCTTTAGTCCCAAGACTGTTGGCTTCATCAAATTAGCAAATACATACGTTGGTTAGCTTTAGCATGTTTGCAGTTAGCAGAAATGCTAACGCTAACTGTTTGCCACATATATCCATTTCACTCACCAGTTGTTGTTTGACACAGTAAGTGTTGAGGCTAAATAAGTATTAAAATCATTTCAACTTGTCCATCTGATGGGCCAAGCAACAATAAAAACGTTTATGCTGTATTTCAAGCATAAAAAACTAGTTAGTCGTGCATACAAACCTAATATAGCAGTAGTTTAGCAGGGGTTTAGGGTTTGGCAGCAAACGTAATTGCTATTTTAGGTTCAGTTTCCCCAGACTTCAATATCTATTTATCTTTCGGCGAAATTGTCTTTTTTTTGTTTACAGAATTTTTTTTATTTTAATGTGAAGGATTTTTGAGTAATTTTTAACAGGCACATTTGCAATAACCTACTTTGTCTGCCAGGGCCCACCCACTTCCAGCAGAGCCAACAGAGCACTTTGCTACTAACATCCATGGTGTATTCAGACACACAGCAACAGTATTTTCACAGTTTCTGATGCGTTAAATACAACATAAAGGTATTGATTGTTGCTAAGGGCTAGCAGATGGACAAATTGAAATTATTTGATCCCTTATTTAGCCTCAACACTAACTGTGTCAAACAACAACTGGTGAGAGAAGTGGAATGTGTCAAACATTTAGCGTTAGTATTTCTGCTAAATGCAAGCATGCTAAGGCCAATCAACGTATATTCTAACCTGATTAACATTCTTTGAACTAAAGCGAGCTATCTGATATTGTGCTGAAATGATGTTCATAATTTTCATGTGTGAATAATATTGTGGTCTAAAATCCTCTAAATCTCTCTGAATTCTTGTGAAAACTAATTGTAAAGACAATTATGAAGCAAGGAGAGACTACTTATTAACTATTCAGTATTTTGTATCACTGGAATGGTAAACTAATAAGTAATTAATGAATCTTTAAATTTTCTTTTATGCAGCTCAGAAGCTGCTTCCGAGTTAATTAGGAATGACTATCTGCGGCCTTTGACACAGGCTTTTGATCACAGTATTTTAATTGGAAATCTTCTAAAAATTGGTTTGGCATCTCAGACTTGGTTTTAGATTGGTTCTGTTCCTAACTTTCAGAAAGGTCATACTTTGCTGAAATTGGGACATATCAATCTGCTTCAGTACCGCTAAAATATGGAGTTTCAAATGGATCCGTTCTTGGCCCTTGCTATTTTCCATCTACATACTACCACTTGGTCATATTATTAAAAAACAAAATATCAATTACCATTTCAATACTGATGATACACAGTTATATCTTTCCTTTGACACTAATGACACCAATCAATTAAACAACCTCCACTTGTGCATTGCAGATATCAATAAATAGATGGCATCAAACTTTCAACAGTTAAACTCATAACCAGGTCCAACAGGAGAGGACACGTCACACTAGTTTAAAAGTCACTTCATTGTCTCCCAGTTGTCTTAGAGTGAGTTTTGCAATCTGAATGATCACTTATAAGGCTTGTAGGGGGTTATCACCAGACTATATATCTGACCTCCTACCAGCCCGAATGCAACCTGAGATCTTCTGGTAGACCATTCCTGGACATTCCCTGGTCAAACCTTAAAACTAAAGGTAACCAGGCCTTCTCTGTTTGGTCCCCACAGCCAAGGAATGACCTGCCAGAGGAGAACACATTGTCTTCTTTTAAGTTCCTATCAAACACTCATTATTTCAGACCTGCTTTTTAGGAGGATAAGGAGTTACTCATTAACTAATGTTTAACTATTAGTTAGTTCCTCATTTGGTCCCTGGTAACTATTAAAAACTTGGTGTCCCTTATTGTAAAGTGTTACCAGAATGTCAATTTGATTGGATGTCAATTTGAGATGACAACACACATCTGAAGACAGCTGGTTAAAATTGTGGCTGGTGGTGAAATTCAGTCCTGACAAAGCTTCTCCCCATGCTTTGGTCCCAAAACACACTGGCAAGTTGCCTGAAGTTGTCCACATTTAAAGAGCAACTCCACTCTAAATCAAAGAGGAGCCACACTGCTGCCCTGACCTCTGTGGGTTGAAAGGTCTCTAGTGATGCCCTTAAGTGCAATGGGAAATGTGCTGTATTGTAATGATTGTGTAATGACCCACCAGAAGTTGGCAGTGCAAGCAGGATTACTAGATTGACTGCAAGTTAAGCAAAGTTGACAGTTTTAAGGCTTTAGTATGCCTTATCTTCACCCCTTTTCTAACTATCACTATCCAATAAAGGCTAAAAGCCAAAACATTATCTTGAAGCTGGAATTATTCTTTTCCAGGCTGCACTTTAGTATCATTCACAGTTGTCGTTGGGACACGTTTGTGTTTCTTTTTTTTGTGTTAAGCAAACTACATCAACCAACCAGCTTGCTTGACGTGCAGGTCTGCTCTACGGTAGGTTTGCAAAGACCTTTACATGTATCTTGGCAGAAGCATAATTTTAGCTTCAGTCTTGTTCCTCAGTGCCACCTGGGCCTAGCTTCAACCTTGGTATACCATTTCATTGTTCACTCCCTTGCCATTACACACACAGAAGAGTGTGCAGTTTTGGAGACATACACTTTACCTCTGCTTGGCCTTACATATCTTGGCCATTTTTTTTATTCCAAAACCACTTAATCTTAGTGCTTTGACCGCTTCCTCAGTTTCCTTTGATTTGAGTCATTACGTTCTTGTACTTTCTGCTTTCTGTTGCCACCTCAACCACTGACCTTTTAGCTCTGCAGACACTATGTAAACAAAAACAGAAAGGGAATCGCTGAATTTTGGGAGGCAAATTATTTCTCAACAAGAAACCAGGAACAGTCAGGAAATTATTAATTTTTGCTGATGCAGGGCAGCATTGTAATAATATAATTAAAGTGTATCCTGGCACTGACTGCGGTAAAGAGTTGTGTTGTTTTTGCATTTTTGTACTGGAGGTGACTGGTCACAAGTGAAACAGGTGATTGATATCCATTGACAGTGCTGAAAATCAACTTTGAGTGAATTTGGTCATGCTTATTTCTCTAAATTCACATGTGAATGAATGAAACAGTGTACATCTTTAAATATTGAAGGTGCTATTTAAAGTTCTTAAGGCAAGGTCAACCAGTACCTCATATATTACACACATTTTAAAAATCTGTTCTTTTCACTGTTCAATGTATTCTTTTTGTGCATTTCATAGAGCCATACATAGTTCTCATTACCTGTTGAAGAGCTTTGTCTCAGTTCTCTGATTGTTACTGTGTTTTCATTAGAAAGCTCCGAGTCTGTATCATTTTAAGAAGAATAAAAACCACATTATAGTTGGCTGACATGATAATGTTGTCTAATATAAATCATGTGTTTCTATCCTAATCAGATAAATTAGACAGAGCTTCACTATGGTTTGACATAATGTATAATGTTTTATGGATATTACATTTGGTTATTCGTATTCAAGGTGTTACTGTTTGTAATCAGTGCAGGACACTGATTATTGCATTGACTTATAGAATACACGGTCATGTGTCTGCACAAATAGCAGTCCAGTGCAGCTTGGACAATGTTCTTTGTGATCTTAAAGTGTCAACATGTTCTGACAGCAATTTGTCAATGTTCTTTACACATATACTGATCTGTTTGCCTTTATATTCATTTGTGTCAGTCAGAATCTGTATTTGATATGTGAATAAAGTTTTTTTGTTACAATAAAACTAGCTTTTACTATTTCTTCAAGTAATATCTTACATGTTAGCAATTTTTATTTAGAGTATGGATTTTTGACCAATGAGGTGCGCCTCCCCAGATATTAATCTCTTAGCGGTCATTTCATTTTCATGAGCGGGTTCGATGTAAAAATAACAGCCGCACTGTGTATTGGGCTGATCATACATCAATTATAAGCACATCCTCCTGTACATGTTATGACTGGGGCAAAAAGAGAACGGGATAGACCCAAACGCAGATAGACACTGGGGGAACAGAGGGATGATACACTGTCAAATTTAATAAAAAAGGAAATGTCCAACACAAACAAAACTAAATGAGTCACCAAAAAAATTATCTAAATACCATAAACAGGCAAAATTACACCAGAACCAGGGAAATCAGGGAAATTAGAAAAAAAAGCACAAGATACAGTACATACACATTACATACAGGAATCAGGATAGCAGGGAACATAGCAGGGGACAAAGCAGGAAGCATAGCAGACAAACCAACAAACAGACAGGGGAACACAGGGGCCCAATCCCGAGCTCCACCCTTATGGACTCACGGACTTTAATAATAATAATAATAATAATAATACATTTTATTTATTTAGCGCTTTGCTTGAGGAGTGGAATGCATCCCACAGCAGTGTGTGACCAGGCTGGTGACCAGCATGAGGAGTAGGTGCCAGGCTGGTGACCAGCATGAGGAGGAGGAGGGGCCAGGCTGGTGACCAGCATGAGGAGGAGGAGGTGCCAGGCTGGTGACCAACATGAGGAGGAGGAGGTGCCAGGCTGGTGACCAGCATGAGGAGGGGGTGCCAGGCTGTTGACCAGCATGAGGAGGAGGTGCCAGGCTGGTGACCAACATGAGGAGGAGGAGGGGCCAGGCTGGTGACCAACATGAGGAGGAGATGGGGCCAGGCTGGTGACCAGCATGAGGAGGAGGTGCCAGGCTGGTGACCAGCATGAGGAGGAGGTGCCAGGCTGGTGACCAGCATGAGGAGGAGGGGCCAGGCTGGTGACCAGCATGAGGAGGAGGGGCCAGGCTGGTGACCAGCATGAGGAGGAGGGGCCAGGCTGTTGTGGCTGTGTATGGTTCTTCCTCACGCTACTGAGGCTCCTGACTGTTTGTTAAATGAATAAATTGTAAAATTGCCTATGTCTTGTTTCTTCCTTGTTACTGATAGACTTCAATCCACCAAACAAGAGTCCATAGCAACAGCAGAATAAGCTGTTTGGCATTGGCAGAGAAGATTTGACATTTTTCATGGTCTAACCCACATCCTCAGCTGTGCTGCTCATCCCACTAATCATGTTCCCTACAAATGAGGCTGTTTAAAAAGGAAATAAACAGGCTTTCCAACGGTATACAATTTATTGCCAAGAAGCATGGTTACAATAGAGAAATAGTCTACCAAACACAAATTTCCAAACCTTTTGTTCGATGTTTATGTCTGTGTAAATGATAGAATCCTCAGTTCATCCTTATGCAGAAATCTTGCGACTCTGTATAACGGTGCCTCTTCTCTGCAGAGAATAAAGATCTTAAGGACAAGTTCTGGTCTTATGATATTCGTTATTTCAGCTTTAAAAGACTCAGCACTGGGTAAGGTAAATTTTACCATCACAATACCCTTACAGTAGAGGTAGGTTAATTGAGGCCCGCCACTATTACACAACGTTGTAATCGTTTCATTGTGATATTGGACCAGCTGATCTAAACAGCTGATATCAGGATTGACAGCCCAACCATGACAGCAAGGAAATTGGTTGTTCATTAAGAATATAAATCCACAACCAAAACAGTAATCAAAATCTATGATGACCCCACCCATTCTCTTAACCCAGCATGGAGAGGATGTGTGGGATCATTTTTGTCTGAAGAAAATAGATGCCACATTTAAGGCTGCTTCACAGTGGTGTTTCTTTTGTATTCAAATCAGAACATTCACATTTTGATCGAAGTATATATGTTTGAGCATCAAAATTCTATTTTCCAGAGGTACAGTCACACAGAGTTATATATGGAGTGAACACATGGTTGGTAGGACGTGCATTGGAACGTGTATTGAAAACATCCTGTCTGGGGATAAGGGGAACATCCCAAGTCTCTTAATTGCATCCCCGTTTTCCTCACTTGCGTCTTTTCCTTGCGATGCAAGGAAACCATGTGAGGAGAGAGGAAACAAGGAAATATGTTTTAAGAGAAATGAGACGTCCTCTCCTCTAAAGCGTCACGTGAAGCGACATCTGTTTCTGATCACATCTGGATCAGCAGATTGCTTCTGGATCAGCTGATCACAGCTGGATCAGCTGTCAGTCACTTCAACAGCTGGAGAGACTTTTGATGGAGTTTTCGTCTGAGCACATGATCAGTGTAACAGACAGTTTTTAGCTCACATTCTGATAAAAATCCACTTACAATATTAATAAAAATGATTGTATAATGTTTTCAGTTGATTTAATGGTGTTAAACTACTACTTATACTAATAACGACACAGTTATCATCAACAATAGAGTAGAAATATTTTCTCTCTGTTGTATGTTACCTGCTTAACAAACTGCATTGAGTATTTATACACAGTGTATGGTTTATACTGTGTCTGTGTACTGCAGTGTACTGCAGGGCCGATTTCTACCGGCGGAATGCGTTTGTATTTATTTATTATTTTATCTGTATGTTTTGAAATTCTGATTGTGACGTTATTATTAAATAGCCCAGAATACGATTATGGTTTCTCTTGAACACTGGAATTATAACTTGAGTTTAATCCGTGTTGATTCTGGTATGAAACTCCAGCGATCAGTCCGATCAGCTGCAGTGTCGAGGATCGAGGAAATGACAAATAAGAGACTTGGGATGTACCCATGGAGTGAAACAAACTGGTGGGGGGGTGTGTGTATTGGGATGTGTATTGGGGTGTGTATTGGGATGTGTATTGGGGTGTGTATTGGGATGTGTATGGGGTGTGTATGAGATGTGTATTGGGATGTGTATTGTGGTGTGTATGCGATGTGTATTGGGATGTGTATTGGAGTGTGTATGATATGTGTATTGGGATGTGTATTGGGGTGTGTATTGGGATGTGTATGAGATGTGTATTGGGGTGTGTATTGGGATGTGTATTGGGTGTGTATGGGATGTGTATTGGGATGTGTATTGGGGATGTGTATTGGGATGTGTATTGGGGTGTGTTTGAGATGTGTATTGGGATGTGTATTGTGGTGTGTATGCGATGTGTATTGGGATGTGTATTGGAGTGTGTATGATATGTGTATTGGGATGTGTATTGTGGTGTGTATTGGGATGTGTATGAGATGTGTATTGGGGTGTGTATTGGGGTGTGTATTGGGGTGTGTATTGGGTGTGTATGGGATGTGTATGAGATGTGTATTGGGGTGTGTATTGTGATGTGTATTGGGATGTGTATTGGGGTGTGTATTGGGTGTGTATGGGATGTGTATGAGATGTGTATTGGGGTGTGTATTGGGATGTGTATTGGGGTGTGTATTGGGATGTGTATGAGATGTGTATTGGGTGTGTATTGGGGTGTGTATTGGGTGTGTATGAGATGTGTATTGGGATGTGTATGAGATGTGTATTGGGGTGTGTATTGGGATGTGTATTGAAAACATCCTGTCTGTTCTCTCTTTGTAGTGTAACATTCTCCTTTTTATTGTTATTCGACAGGAAAGAGGATCTGCATGCAGTTGGGCAGTAGCTGCTTGAACCACAAGTCACACATTGCAAGCTTTGATAGTTTGCACTATTTACTTATATGAGAATATAAAATACTCTGTTGGAAGGCCTAGAATTTAATGGGAATTTATCATAGACTATGGAGTTAGTTAATCGGTTAACTAAGGTACCGGTCACCAGTTAGAGAACGCTGTATGAATAGGCAATAAAAAGACACATATGTAGCTCGGCGTCATCGGGCTGTAGGTCAGAAGAAGCAATAAACAAACACATGTAAGTGTAAATCGTCAGGGCCTCAGGGCTAGAGGGCCTCAGGGCTAGAGGGCCTCAGGGCTAGAGGGCCTCAGGGCTAGAGGGCCTCAGGGCTAAAGGGCCTCAGGGCTAGAGGGCCTCAGGGCTAAAGGGCCTCAGGGCTAGAGGGCCTCAGGGCTAGAGGGCTATAGGGCCTCAGGGCTATAGGGCTCGGTGCATCATCCATAAAGAATGACTCCCCTATAGTGGTGAAGGTGGTGGTGAGTTTTAACGACTTTGCCCTCTCGATGACTGCCGGACAGCACACACACATTTCACGAGTTAAACTTTGTTCTGCATTAACTATCTTTTATCCAGATGTTTGATTTCATATAATAATGTTTCCTAGGGCTCAGGTGTTTTACCTGCAAACCGCATAACGGGAGCAGCTAGTAACCTGGTGATAGAGTACCTATAGGGGATGTGTTTACTCTACAAATATAATCTATGCTTGATGTATGTAACTGGTATACTCTGTATTACGATGTCATTCCTTTTTAATATGACCTACTAAGATGTCTTGTATTAATATGTAACCATGAGTGGTCACTGTATGATATTGTTGATGTGTTCCACATTGGCTTGAGCTATGAGGAGGTGTTACCAACCAGTCCGGAGTGTCAGTTAGAATTTGATATTAAAAAAATTCTAATAAAAGTCAAAAGTTCAGGAGCTTCTCCAAAGTTCAGGAGAAGGGGGGGAGGTAAATCCCCGTTAGCCCGAGGGCCACCACTGCATGCGTAGAGGAAGTAAGAATGACCGGCCTGTCCCCCGACGGTCCCGAGTGTCCGAAGAAGGGGGGGGGGGGGGCTTTGCTGTATGCAAAACGGTATCGACAGAAGAAGATTGATCCCGATACGTCAGGTCTTAGATATTGACTTTTCAAATCTCCGTACTTTTTGGCAAACACTTTGCTCATTTTGATCGAGTTTTAAAACTTCTTTACGGGTGTTGTGAATTATTTAGCTATAACCCTATTCTATCTGGTGTTACAATAAATATCTAAAGCATTGCAGTTTTAACTAAATAGTGCGTTTGTAGCTTTATTGATCGTTTCTTCACTCCGTCGACTGAAGTGAGCCATCACCTGCAGGAGAGCGAGGTCTCCATCCTCCATCCTCCATCCTCCATCCTCCATCCTCCAGCCCCTGAGCTGAGTCTGAGCTACATCCCCACGGCTACACCTACTGATATTAATCTACATCTACATACCCTGCATATGATTTACTGTAATAAGGAGAGAAATAGTACTGGTTGACCCCTGACCCCTGGCTCCTGGCCGGACCTCTCGTGTCTACAGGCCGGGAGAGAGATTCCAGGGACTCCGCCTCTGTCCATGTACCTCGGCTGCACACCTCCGTGGGCGAGTCCCCCATCAGGCCAGCACGGGTTAACTAAAATAGGGGAACTTGATCTCCGCTTCCCTCCCCCTTCTCCCGCGGATCTCCTTCCTCTCCCCGGGGACGCCAGTAACGCGCGACCCCGAGGGTGAGTGACGCGCGTAATCATCCTTTTTGTTAACAACTCCTAAGAATATCAAATTTCCCATTAAACATCTTCCAGGTCTCACACGCATTTTCTTCATAAATTGCGCAATCTTGTTATACAATTATGTTGTCTTTAAAATGTGATAGACACATAATTCCAAATATCAAATATAAAGCATGCTAATTTGACAATTTACAGAACTTTGATTTCTCACCAAGAGCAGCACATACAGTGGATCACACACATTTCCCTTAGGAAATGCAAATATTATATACTAATATACTAATATATACTAGTTCAAATTGCTGCATTTAGATGCTACTTTCCTCCCACTAAATAGGGAAACAGTTATTGCTGGTTTTAGTCCAAAATAACAGAAACAGAGAAAACCTTTGCCTTCAATATAAACCTCAGGAAAGACATTTGGAAGGCAAATCTTTCCAGTTGTGAGGAACATAACTCTCATAGCGGTAGCGCCAGACCTTTCCTTGCTCCCACAATTGAAGAAGCTTGTGCATGATTTTGCTACAGGTAAGTTTGGTACTGCAATAAATTGCTCAAAGGTCTGATTTATATACCTGTTGGGCCCAACAGGTATATAAATCAGTTACAGTCCATACAGAAACCTGCTGCCAGAGTTTTAACTGAAACAAAGAAAAAGCTCATATCACTGTTGTAATGCCCCTGCACAGGTTATAGGATCAATTTTAAGATTTGTGTACTATAAATATGTATTTTTGGTTGATATGATGCAAAATTCTGCCATGGTAGAGTCGTGAGATCTGTCAGACAACACTCTACAGTGACGCTGCTGTCTGTAGTTCTAGACCAAATCTGAGGAAATATTATATAAAATATGAACAATTTGTTCATTACTAATATTTATTATACCTGTATGCATTCATTATTTAAGGATGCATTTATTTATTATAAATTATACTTTATATATATACAGTATATATAGTATATTAATATATATATATATATATATATATATATATATATATATATATTTATAAACATTAAAGAGGGTTTTTGTCAAACTATTTCCAATGTCACGAATGACCCAACAATGGCTCAACATGTTTTATTATTAACAGTTAATTCTTTGAAACACTGTACAGATTTGTTCTTGTGTGTAAACACGTCATTAAATATGATTAAAGCTATATTATACTGTGTTAATCTTTCATCAACTGTTTATACATCAGTTGTAGATGGTTCACAGGAGAAGTGCTTACAACTTTAGTATCTGTCTGTTATTTACTGTTTATAGGTAGGTGTTGCTTTCTTCCTCTTTTTAAATATGATATCCAATTTAATTGTGTGCTTTGTTTTCTTTCATTGCTCTTAATTTTAACACTCTGAAATGCATTTTCGGGCATCTAATCAGGATGCCTCCTGGGCGCCTCCCACTGGAGGTGTTCCGGGCACGCCCAACTGGTAGGAGACCCCGGGGAAGACCCAGAACCCTCTGGAGGGATTATATCTCCCTGCTGGCCTGGGAACGCCTCGGTTCCCCCAGAACGAGCTGGAACATGGAAGCCTGGGTCAGCCTGCTGGGCTGATGCCACCGCGACCCGACCCCTCAGTCCTCTGGACTCTCTGTCATCCGGCGGAGAGGAGAGGAGAGGAGAGAAGAGGAGAGGAGAGGAGAGGAGAGGAGAGGAGAGGAGGCCGACGATGGCAGAGTCGTCAGAGAACTTTTGTAGGTGGCAATTAGCAGAGTTGTGTTTAAAGTCCGAAGTGTATATGGTGAACAGGAATGGAGCCAGAATGGTTCCTTGTGGTGCCCCTGTGCTGCAGGACACCTGGTGGGCGACTGTGGCTTAGTGGTGAGCAGGGTCGTCCTTCAATCAGAGGATCGGCGGTACGATCCCTGGCTCCGCTAGCCCATGTCCATGTGTCCTTGGGCAAGACACTTAACCCTGATGTCTCCGGTAGCTGTTCCTACGGTGTGAATGTGTATGTATGTTACCTACTACTGAGGTATGTTACTGAGGTACGTTACCCACTACTGAGGTATGTTACCTACTACTGATGTATGTTACGGAGGTATGTTACCTACTACTGATGTGTGTTACCTACTACTGATGTACGTTACCTACTACTGAGGTACGTTACCTACTACTGAGGTATGTTACCTACTGATGTATGTTACTGAGGTACGTTACCTACTACTGAGGCACGTTACCTACTACTGATGTACGTTACCTACTACTAAGGTACGTTACCTACTACTAAGGTACGTTACCTACTACTGATGTATGTTACTGAGGTACGTTACCTACTACTGATGTATGTTACTGAGGTACGTTACCTACTACTGAGGTACGTTACCTACTGATGTATGTTACTGAGGTACGTTACCTACTACTGAGGTATGTTACCTACTACTGAGGTATGTTACTGAGGTATGTTACCCACTACTGAGGTACGTTACCTACTACTGAGGTATGTTACTGAGGTACGTTACCTACTACTGAGGTGGCACCACCTGGCAGGTTCTGTTGGTGGAATAAGGTGTATTTTCATCCATGTTGTGCAGGGCGATATCTAAATAGACTCCTGTACCTTTTATGCAAACTTATTAATCTCATGGCTGAGAGAAATTAGCACAGTTTAATGGAGAACACAGGTTAACAAAACACAACATTTCCAACAAGTTTTTATTGTTATTTTTCATATAAAAAACAAGTCCACTATAAAGGTAAAGCAATTTTACAAAAGAAGAGAACAAGAAGCGGCGGTACATATGTTAACATAATTCTCTGGAGTATGTTCAAGTTGAAAATCAGCACTTTAAAAAGACACCATTGGTTCTTGTCAGCTAGTTTTTTTTCCTTGTCTACTACTCAAAGACACTCCCAGTAAAATAGAGGTTCCAGTCTGCTGATACTGATGCAATATGAGCCACGTTGCAAACAGAAGTAACAACGGGAACAATTAGTCCCTCATGCACAGGGTACAGTATGAACTACCTATGTTTTAGCATGCAAATGAACACTGGTGCACATAACTGATCGGACTTGGTGAGTAAGATCAGGACCAGACTCTACATGCGGAAATCAAACTGTCTGAGCAGTACACAGTAACATTACCAGGGATTGGAGCTTGATTTTACACGTACACACTTTAGAGTTTTTACCTGACTGAAATAACCAACATCAGCCACGGTATACCAAAGTAGCCAAAACACTTAAATGTGGATCACTCACATTTATTAAAGCCTGTATGTGTAAGATTTACTGGCTTAAATTACTGCATCTTTCAAATGATTCTGCTAGCAAGAGAGTTTTTGTTTCTTGGCAAGTCACACCAACCCAAGGGTAATTGGGACTTTGTTTATTTTCTTGGGTTCTCCCACCACGAGACATGTTAGAACCCAACACATGAGGGAATTTGGTACTATATCTGGGTGATCGTCCACCGACAAAGGTTTGCTTTGCAAGGCCAGTATGAATCTATAAAATAATAAAAATAGGTAAAAAAGGCCCATCACAATTTCAAATGTTTAACCAAACTGCTTAAGCCCAAAAGTTATTCTTCTTCTGGCATATTGGCAATTACCAGTTTACCATCTACTTCTGGACCGTGACTACATGGAGCCGGGAAATCAAGGACAGATCGCAGTCAGATTTGCGATCTGGCCATTAGAGGTACATATATATGAGGCTGAGTGTAAATCAGTTTCTTCAATACAAGATATTTGAAATGACGAGTGTAAATGGGATCTTTGACTTGTCATGGCTGGAAAAGCACAGATGTCATTAATATTACTAACCACTTCCTTCTATGTAGCTTTGTAAGTCAGAACTGGGACACAGAGTTGACATTAATGTTATTAATTCTACCTATGCTTCTCCTTTCTTTTCCAATGTGTTCAAAATGTCTGCTGTGAAAAACACCTATAGTGCAGTACTAGATGTACTTAGGACGGGATCTAAATTAGACTGCTCAATCATAGATCATTTTGTCATTTCAACGACAGACCTGTTACAGATGTGATAAAGGTCTGAAGAATTTGAAATGACTGTTGTAAGAGTTTCCCTGATGATGTTATACAAACGCTGTCCATATCGTATTCATACAGATATATTAAACTCAGACACTGTACTGCCAAGGGTGTTGACTTGACACGTGTAGTGTGAATATTCTTTTGGTGGCGTGTGAAACAGTGACTGATGTAAATCTCCTTTAATGACAGACACTAGCTAACAGTGGTGTTGGGTGAGATTTGTACTGTTGCTATGACTGATGTGCTAAAGGCAAGGAGAAACATGGTGACGGTAGGCTGTGTGCAGAGGAATGCCTGGATGTGTGTGTCGTGTTCAGTCAGTGAGGTGTCCATGGAGACCAACTGTCTTTGAGGGCAGTCATCCGTACAGGAACATGCTTCCTCAATACATAAAGGATGACCTGGTGTGTGTGTGTGTGTGTGTGTGTGTGTGTGTAACTCTTTGAGTATTAACTTGATTTGTTCAGAGTAACAGGAGTCTCCTGAAGACACGTCTGTGTCTCATGCAGCTTCATGTCTCTTCCTACCAGGAGGGAGCGGTGTTGGCCAGTCGTCTCATACGCCTAGAAAAACACATTTTGATCCATTATTTCAAGAATTCTGCAAAAAAGAATGATCTGAGCATCTGGATTATGGTTCTCTACTTAGACAAGACCAATATTATATAGCAAAACTAAACAAAGGGACCAAATAAATAAACATGCAAAAATGTCTTTGTGTTGGGGTCTTTCTGCCAGAAAATGTATTTTGTGAAAACGGTGAGTGTTCACTGGGTTCACCATGGCAACGGATTAATAAAAAGCAGAGCCTCCATTTTAATCCACTGGATCTATAGAAATATGAATGCGTGTGGATGCAGAATATTATGCCATTTATATTTTTGAGCACAGCAGCAGTAGTGGAAGAGCCCTTAGTTGGAGAAAAGTTTTATTAAGCACAGATCACGCATTAATCATTAACCAGACTTGAATTTCCTTAAAAGAAGTGCTGAAATCTTACTATATATTATAAATTAATTTCATAAATGTATTTATTCAGCCGAAACCTGATGGGAACAAAGTTTAGCTGAAAGCAACTTAAGACAAAATAGGCTACTAAAATCATAGATCACGGATAGATTTTAGCCAAATTGTTGCCCCCAACTAATTTTGGACTTTATGCCAGATCCGTTGCAGTTTGCGGGGCCAGAGAGCCTGATTACCAACGATCGGGCTGTCGGAAGATTAATGGAATTTATGGCATGTCAGCCAAACAAAATTTCACCGCTCACCGCTGAGGGCGCAGCGGTCGGAGCTACTTGTCTTACGGGTATTGAGATGGAGTCATGGTTATAACTTTATAACAATTAATAACCCACAACTAACGCTCTCTAACAGGAAAACACCAAGACACAACAGTTTGTGACACATAAACAATTTGTAACACTAATAATTGTACATTTATAAAATTACACCGCCGAACTGCATGCTGGGTACAGCTTTTTTGGTTTTGACAAATCCGACGTAGATCAGAAAACGATTTATTGCAAAGTTTGTCGAGTCGCTGTTATTGCCTCTGGTGGCAACACTAGGGGAATGTAGGTGAAAAAAAAAACAGGAAGAGACAGAACGGAAGACAGCCACGCGAGCGGTGAACAGCTGTTCAGTTGGCTGGCGGTCCTTTTCGGCGTCAATGAATGAATGTGTTCACTCGAAAAAAAAAAAAAAACGCAATATACCGTGAAACCGCCAGAATCTTACAAAATATCGTGATATGAATTTTTGGCCATACCGCCCAGCCCTAAAGGAACCTAAGTATTCTATCTCTATCTGACTTTCTCACCTTGTGTTCCTGTCTTGGTCTCGGATCTTCTTCTCCATTTCAGCATCTGTGAGGGTCTCCAGCAGGGGGCACCACTGGTCTGCATCACCTGTGTTGCGGATAGCGATCTCTACTGTTGGGAGTGGGTTCTCACTGTAAGTACATTACAAGCATGGCAGTACTGAATCAGTCCAACATAATACACCAAAGATCATCAGCTCATAATGGGTATAGAAAATAAGGAAGAGACGACATTCAAAAACGTTGTCACATGAAGTGAGGTCCGATAGTTCTCCAAAGTCAATGAAAGTTTATAGTATTCATTTGAAGTTAAACCTCTTCAATACAATCTATGTCAGCCTTAATCATAGTGTGTTTAGACCACTGCCCATTGATTCTAAGGAGCCTGTTGAAGTGAGTGGCTGAGTTACCTGAAGGCATAGGTCCTCTGGTGCCAGCTGAGCTGACCGCGAATGCTGTAGGCGATGGTGGTGACAAACTCTCCGCCCAGACCGAGCTCGGAGCACAGTTTCAGTGCAAATGACTCCGGCGAGTTCTCTCTCTCTGACATGTCCCACTCAAACTGGTCCACCAGAGAAATGTTCCCCACATGGATGTTGAGCTGTGGAATACAGAAAAACAAACAAAGTGTTTTTTTTTACCATCATCATTCATCTCTTCTCCCCTCTCTAAATTCAATCTGACTCTCTGACATTAAAAGTCTTTGGGCAGAGTGGGTGATTTTTCTTTGGCTGCTTCAATAAATCTGATAATAGCTAAATTTATGATTAAATGATGATTTAAGATTTTTGATCCTCCACTAGTCCATGTTGATGTGTCCTTGGGCAAGATGCGTAACCCCAAATTGCTCCTGAAGACTGTTCCTGCAGTGTTTGAATGGGTATGAATGTTAGTTAGTCCTGATGGGCATGTGGTACCTTGCATGGTAGCTCCTCCCATCAGTGTATGAATGGTGAAATTAAAATGTAATATTATATGAAATTAATATACACGTTTAGATTTAGTATGACTTATAGGATTTTCCTGATAAATGTCCCTAAAGCGCCTTAGAAATCAAAGAAAAAAGTATAACTTAGAATTTGTCTGAGAATCATTATGTTTTCTTCAGGATGAAGGTAATCCCGTGACAGTTGTCTGCATGTCCATGGGTACACTGCAAACTGGAACTGCTATTAGTTAATTCAGCATACTTTTAATGTTTCCCATCTGCCAAAATGTAAACAAATATACAGTCAGCCCAAAAAAAGAGAGAAAACAATTAGGCTCAAGTTTAGCCCACAGCCAACACACTGAATATTCATAGTTGGAATTTAATACCATACTTGTTCATGCATAGAATCAACTAAGATGAACAGAATAGATAAGAATAGATGAGAATGGGACAAATTAATATTCAGATACAAATTAGTTGGGAAAAAAACCTAGTGAAAGGTGGGTTTCCAGTTCTGAAAGAATGTAATAGGTTTGTTGAACCAACTTTAATATGTTGGTGTACAACTAACTCTTACGCTAGATGGAAAGAAATTGAGCAAGCGATGGGAAAAGGAATACCAGTTTTTTCAGTTGAAGGTTATTGATCGCAATGTTTGTTATTGCCATACTCAGCATCACGCAAAATGTTTAAAGTCACATCATCAATTATGTTGATAGTCCTGTCTGGGCGTGTCTTAGCCCAGACAGGACTATCAGCTCAATATGAGAGAGGCTGCTGAAAACCCGCAGGAAAAAGTATTGTTGAAAAAATAAATAAAGACAAGCGAGGACACTTGCAAACAACGGTGAAAGTGCTGACTGAGCTAACAGTGTTTACCAGAGAGAGAACTGGAGGGTAGGCGCTACGCTTCCGCAATATAAATATTCTTCTTACTATTACCGTCTACCATTATGAATCCAAATTTAATGTATTCAAGTCATATTTCCTCACCACATGTTTTGGAGCTTTTAATGGGGCAGGGTTGTCTCCCACATCACTTTTTAGTTTAAAAAAATACATGTCACTGCAATCGAGGGGATGTTAGCAAGCTAACAGTTGCAAAGCACGTTTGTTTCCGATGGTGTGTTGCAATTGCCTTAGGGATGTTCAAACGTAACTGATCATTGCAATTACATTTTGTTGATTTGAATTACTGTTTTTTATTCATTCTTGAGCATATTTATATATAAAAATAACCAGCTTTGTAAAATTACCAAAAAATATATATATTTTTTCAAATTCAATACAACCATTTGGCAGTACCTCCAGAGCCCTATAGGTGGTGCTCTGCTGCCCACAAGTGAGCCCCGGGCCAGTGGTTGAAAATAGCTGTTCTAACCCATACTGGAGTCTTTGGTAACTTAATAAAGAAAATATATTAAACATTAAAACAAAATGGGAAACAAGGATTAATCCGATAATCACACCAGAGAAGTGGGAGGAGATATTTAGACAACAGTGAAAAACAACAAGCTCTCCATCTTGGGAGAGAATTTGGCTTGAAGAATGTTATTTGTGTAAATATGCATCCGAAACACATTACAGTGTAATTTTTAGTCTTCCATGTTATTTTCTCCACAATTGAAAGGTCTCCATGTTCATATCGTGTTCATTTTGTTTATGTAGCGGAATGTAGAAAATGACCTAACAAACCCTGGTCTAGTATATTCCTGCAAAACCACCTGCTATTCCTTGAGGAATTGTTGTTCCTTTGGTTCAGCACACACCTTGATGATGACTCTCTGGTCTGCCTGCTCTTCCAGTATGCTGTCAGTGGGGTAGGACTCAATCTGCTGACGAATGGCTGAGGCAATGGCGGGGACAAAGGCCAGAGGATTCAGGTCCAGGTCATCACATAAAATCTCTGCAAACATCTCTGGGGTCATCAGTTTCTCTGAAGAGGGACAGATTGGGGAGGTTAGAGAAAATTCTTGAATTTAATTAACTTAAAAGTTAGACAGTAGACAATACTGTATGTTTTGGATGTTGGTAAGCTTGTTGACGTATTTATTACCATTCATGTTCCACGTGAAAGCATCTCGAAGTTTCTGTCCGTCAATCTCCATGTCTAGACGAATGGGAACCAGTGCCTCTACCTGGGCTGCATTCTCATGGATCACTGCAGGGTCGTGGTCATCAAAGCTGAGCGAGACACAAGACACAGCAAACCTCAATGTTGGATTATTATTGTGTATCCTAGGAATTACAAATTGTCTCGTAAAAAGATGCAATGTGTAAGATCTGGCCAGAATTTTGGTTTAAACATTTAACAAAATGAACTAACATCAACAACAGAATGTGAAGATATTAAAGTGTTGACATGTTGAGGATGGCTATGTATTGTGTTGTTGAGATCTACTGAAATGAGCATGCTAACCAGCTAGCCCCGGCCCGTCCTGTCCTGTCTTAATACCACTTGTACCTCAAGAGGCGATAGTGAGATTGTAAAGCCCTCTGAGGCAAATTTGTAATTTGTGATTTTGGGCTATACAAAATAAATTTAATTGAATCGAGTCACTTTAGCGTCCAGTCTGTCGCCAGTCCAACATGAGAGGACGAAGACGTAGTCAGGGTTCCCACTTTGTTTTAGAGATCATTTTCCAGGACTTTTCAGTAATTATCTAGCTGGTATGATATACCATTTCATCTTTTTTTCTTATAAATTATATTAACCATTGCTGTCTAAATGTTACCATAACAATGCAGCATTGTGTTTAAAGGATAATGCTAGCAAAGTAAAAAAGTACTGTTAGCCGGTATTTACCATTCAATGTTTTGACTCTGGCTTCCCATTCATTACTATCTAACTTTCTCAAACATGCTCAACACACATTTGAAACCACTACCCTTAGCCAGAGTTGAATCACAAACCTTTAACCGTTGCAGCTGAAACAAGCTAGCAAGCACGTCAACTTTAGCAACTGAACATGCTTAACCATTAAAACCAGTTGGGAAGAAAGCAATGATATGTCATTTCATCAAACCTGCATGTGCTACCATGTGACATGACATAGGGGTGTGTTTACAGCATTTCCACAACATAACCAAAATACTCTTGAATGCATCATTATGAAGCTCAAAGCAACCTCAAATAACATTGGCTCTGCAGGGCTGTGCTGCCCACTGGCTGCTAACAGCTAACTTTAACTAGCTTTCCCCCACATTGAAGATGCGCGTGTTTGGCAGGTAATGAGCATATGACTGGATAAATGAGACATGGATTATACTGCAAGAGTTGTGTGAGAGATATTTTGATAAAACTTTGCTGTTGTTAAACACGGCCTACATTTACTATGTATGCATGTATTTTTTGTTAACTGTGGAGGCATGCAAAAAAAGTTTTCTTCAAGAATTCAAGCTAACACAGGGTGAGTGTAATTGTTATACAAATGGTCATTGTGGGGATGAAGTATTTCTTTAATATCACTCTCAATTGCCCATATGTGCATTGAAAGAGTTATAGTGGCTGGAATTGCTCCTGCTGTTTATCTGGTGTTAGGTTAGGTCAATGCGCACAGACAGTTAACTCTCTCAGGGGGACTGTGGACTGCAACTTGGCCTAAGATCCCTCAGCTGAGAATTATGCACTGTATTACCAACTTTTATTAAATTGATTTTTATTATAACCAACTGAATCCAGAAATTATCTTCCAAGTCCGCCCAAAGATTTTGAATAAGATAACACTGGCCACAAATGTAAGTGGAACCCCTTGAGAAAGAGATCTCTTTGAATCTGAAGTTAGGAGCTACCTTCAGCCCGAGGATATACTGTTTCACAACACAACAGAGATACAGAGCTTGTGCCGTACAGTTGCACTTTTTGTTGCACAGCTTTCTTACCACAGGGGGAAGGTTCTTTTCTTGTCACGGCCCATTCGGTTGCGGTTGATGGTGGTGGAGCAAGGCACAGCATCGAGATGGTGAGAGCTGTTGGGCAGCGTGGGGACCCACTGACTGCTCCTCTTGGCTTTCTGCTCCCTTATAGAAAAGGAAAATAAAACACAAAGTTGATACAGGTTGACAAGAAATTAAGTATTGGAATTCCATTAAGTTAGGGGAATCACAAGAAACAGATCAAGTCATTTCAGTGCTGTGAAAAGTATTTGGGGCCCGCATCTGCTCCTTCATGTTCTGAGACCAAGGTGCATCTTGAATCACAAATTCACACACACTTTTTTGGACAATGAAAATAAATAACAATTTTGAAATAGCAATAAAAACACAACAAATCCAAAATGAGCCATCATCTCATTGAAGTTACCTGAGGTAAGCTGGGGGCTCTGTGCTGATGGACACCGCCTTGTATTTCTCATCATTACCCTCGAAGATCTCTTCACATTCTGATGCCTTCAGCAGAGTAACACTAGTGGCTACAGATGGACAATAGCAAAGACAGAAACACAGATGCATGTCAACTTTAACTCACAACTTAAGTGCTGAATCTTAAATGTATTGTGGCTATAATTGCTAAGGATTTGTAACTGATGCAGTTGTTATTCATTGTCGTAATGTTTTGGGATTTTTAAATTTTTTTTACATGGTAGCTATTTGGCCACGTTAAATCTAGTATCCCCACCTTCCGTATGCTGGACAATTTTCCCTGTGTGAGGTTTTATCCCACCGTGGTTCAACAAACACTGGGACATGGAGCCAGAGCAAGGGACATGGAGCCAGAGCAAGGGACGGCGACCGGATGCCAACTGTAGATCGTCTTACAAACAGTGCCTCCCCGCCACAATGTTTGTATATTAACTGTTTGCCAAGTGAGTTCACAAACTTAAATCACTGTAATTAGTGGATGAAAAATTATTCAGATCCTTCACTGTGGTAACAGTACTAATACCATACTGATGAAATAATCCACTACGAGTAAAAGTCCTGCATTCAGAACCTTAGTCAAGTATGTTTTTATCAGCAAAATGTACTTTAAATACCGAACGTAAAAGTATCCTTGCAGTAAAATGTTCCTCGTTAGTGTTTTACTATCATATCTGATGTTATCTTATATATTATTGCTGCGTTAACGTGTATGCAGCATGTTTTAACTCCTTTATATACTGTTGGTTAGTTTAATTTACAGCAATGCATCCTATTCTAGAAGATTATTGTATGTTTGTAGTGTCAGTACAGTACATCATGTACCTCTGAGATGTAGGGAGTAAAAGTACATTTACCTGTGAGATGTAGTGCAGTAAAAGTACATTATATACCTGTGAGATGTAGAGCAGTAAAAGTACATTATTTACCTCTGAGATGTAGAGCAGTAAAAGTACATTTTTACCCGTGAGATGTAGTGCAGTAAAAGTACATTATTTACCTCTGAGATGTAGTGCAGTAAAAATACATTTACCTTGCAGATGTAGTGCAGTAAAAGTACATTATATACCTGTGAGATGTAGTGCAGTAAAAGTACATTATTTACCTCTGAGATGTAGTGCAGTAAAAGTACATTATTTCCCTGTGAGATGTATTGCAGTAAAAGTACATTTACCTCTGAGATGTAGTGCAGTAAAAGTACATTATTTACCTCTGAGATGTAGCGTAGTAAAAGTACATTATTTACCTCTGAGATGTAGCGTAGTAAAAGTACATTATTTACCTGCGGCATGCTCTTTGCGAGCAGAACAGAGATAGAAGTCGTGCACTAGGGGACGTTCATCGCGCTCAAAGCATGTTTTTCTCCTCGCAGGCTTCAACTCTGCTCAGGCGAGCAGAGAGCTTCTGCGCAGAGTGACGTGAAAGTGGCTGTTTGAGTTGTACGACCTCTACACACGCGCGCAGATTTTGCTGCAGTCTTTAAATGTTGTGCAGCCTCCACACTCAAGGTGAGCAGAAGCAGGAGGAATTTCCAGTTCTGTTGTTTCTCCATCATCTCCAACTTTGACAGTAAACACATTTTTCTATAAATTCTTTACGATAAAAGCCCTCTATCATTTTGTTATTCAAAAGCTTTTGTTTTAAAGCAGCAAAATCAAGAAATTATGGGTTTTCATTAGCAATAACTTAACAGGACTCAGCAGGTCTCAGCTGGGCTCTATTCTCAGGTTTCCCCTCCCTTCCCTTTGCTCTCCTCGGGAGAGGAACTGTGTGGGGGGAAAGTGATGGAGACTTTTAATAAGTTGCCCTGACTGTGTCCACATACTGTCCACACCTCACTGAGATCTGAACTCAATGTGAGCCAGGCAGCCTCGCCATGTGTTCTGCCAGATTAGATCTCAATGAGCGCAGGAGCCGATCTCGGAGCGAACTGACTTGCAGCAAATGCATCCTGGCATTAGTGTCACCCTGACCTATGTCACTAGTTTGACTGTTCACTTGGTTCCAATTTATTTTCCATCCAATATTACAGTTGTTTATAGCTGCAATTATTAAATATACAGGAAACTGTATAAACAA